>CM039314.1:13409351-13715081 GCA_022316695.1 Camellia oleifera | reverse complement strand
AAAATTACAAAAATAAAATAATCTCAGACTCTTGTAAGAAATAAGTTTTTAATTTTTTCAATTTAAATAATAATCTTTTAATTTATTTTAATTTAAAACATTAGTCTATTTTCGTTAACTAAAATTGACAAAAAAATAATGATACTTTATTAATTAAACTCAATGTAAATATATTTAAAATATCTAAAATATTATTTTTTTTGTTGAATTTAATGACTAAGGCTTGTTTTGACTACACAAAATTTATAACTTATTGGCTTATTGAATTATTTGAATCATATTATTATCTCTCTATTTTTTATACGTCTTTTCATAATAAATGAAAAGACAAAAAAAAAAAAATCATATCCAAAACAAGCCTAAAATATCTTTTATATTTTTGCTCTAAAAATAATGTCAATTTGAGGTGTTTAATTTACAATTAAAATATAGTGAGAATCTCGCTGAGTACAATTATTTCTGTATAAATTTAGAATACCAACTAATTAGTGTTTTTGGTTTTAATTTTTTGAATTTAATTTTTAAAAAATTGAATATTTTTATTTTATTTTATTTTATTGTTAGTGAATATTTTTAAAATTTTCAGTATTTTTTTTACTTTTTTAGATGCACCTTACTTAGCATGTGACAATACATAATATATATCACATAATTTATGATTTAAATGAATGTTAATTATAAATTATTGTGGGTTTTGATTATAGGCCATTATAGTGATAGGGCTAACAAATTTTATAAATCAAATTAGGTTACATTTTATTCTAATTTTTTTATTATGTTTCAAAGTGCTATTCCATATGACTCATTGTAGTGATTTTAGTTATAACAAAAATGACCTTTAATTATGGCCTTAATTAGTGTTAGTTACCACCCAATGTGATTACTATCAAGCCTCGTGTTTTTGGGGTGGAAGGATGAGAGGGGATTGAGATAGAGGTGGAGTTATTATAATATTGTGTTGTTTGTAGAGTTGGGGAAGGGATTAGGATAGAGGAGAGGTTATAGATGGAGGTTGGAAGGGGGATTGGGATGGAGGAGGTAGAGGTGGTATTAGAAAAATAGTGAAATGATTAGAATTTTTATATTTTTTAGATATTGGGATTTTTTTTTAACATTAATGTTTAATTTTTTTATATTTTTTATTCGTTTTATTATTTATATAAAAATTATTTAACAATTCCTACACTAACAACTATCATCAAAACAAACACAATTTTACTTAGGCCTCGTTTGGGAACAAGTTAATTTACTAACTTTTTGGCTTTTTGGCTAAAATATGAGCTAAAAAAATCTAGTATGGTTGGGATGACTTTTTAATTTTTTACGAAAAGATGTGTAAAAAGTAGAGAGAAAAGAGAATTTTTGAATTTTTGGTACGAGTTGTTGGCTTTTTGACTAATTTAATAACTTTTTGGCTTTTTGGCTAAAAAGTTCAGTTGCCAAACGAGGCCTTAATCTCCTCACTATTAATTTCCTCACTATCAATCACTCACTCACAATCCCATTGCTATTAATCTTTTCTATTCTATCTCTGAAAACAAATGGAGCCTTAGTAATAAACGAATTAAACGAGTTAAATAGTTGATTGTTTAAGTTTGATTTGTTAATTTTAACGAGTTTTGAAATTTGTTTAAATTTAATTTGTTAAATTTTTGATCCGATCTCAAACGAATTTTTATTGAGCCAAGCTCGAGTAGTTTGATATTTCATATAATTTTAGATTCATTGAACCGAACTGAATGAGTAATTGATTATTGAAGTTTAATTAAATATTCTTAACGAGTTTTAAAATATGTTCAAGTTTAACAAATCAAATTTGACAAGCTAAACCGAACTTGACCTATTTGCTTCGCTTATCACTCCTACAAGCTGAGGACTCAAAACCAAAACGAGTTATGTTTGTTTCGTATTGCTTGAGAATAAGAAAGTTTGTTTTCCTATGTTTCTTAAATCACCCCTTAAATTTGGTGAACTAATATAAATTATTGAGATTGTGACCCCTTTTATTTTTGAAATAGGTTTGGTTTCAATTTTTTGAATTTAATTTTTTAAAAATATTTTTTTTATTTTTCATATATATATATATATATATTATTTTTAGTGAATTTTTGTAATATTTAAGTAATTTTTTACTTTTACATACATTTAATATAAATACAATTAAAACTATAATATTTATGATTTTTTTAAAAAAAATCAGTAAATATAAAAAAAGAAAAAGAAAAATACATTTTTTTATTATTGTGTATTTATCGATTTTTTACAAATATTTAGGTATATTTAGGTTACTAAAAACAAAAAAATAAAAATAAATTCAATTAAAAAACAATGAAATTCAAAAAATTGAAATCAAAACTATGCATTCATATATGTATGAAGTGGAAATGAAAGCAACCAAATCATAGTCAAGTATAGGTTTGGCCTACTGATGTAGGCTTGGGACTCATAAATTTGTTCTTCTCTAGGTCTTAGGTTCAAAATCTCTTAGAGTGTGTTTGTTTGGACGGACGGGATAAGGGGGGGATTGTAATCTATCAGATTATTAGTCCTGGGATATATTGTTCCCGGGCTATTTGGTTGGATTGGATTTGTATCTTATGTTTGTTTAGTCATGGGATTAAATATCTAGATTGGACTATTTTCAGTGAATCTAATGTTTGTTTGGATTATTATGGAGAAAGATAAATGCTCAAATGACTATTTTATCCTTTTCAATTATTTACTAAGTAATAACAATATTAAACATAGCTTTAATATTTTAATTATTTTTAGCTGGATAAATAAAAATTTATTTTATTTTATTTTTTGCACAATTAAATAAATTTATTTTTAAAAAATTAAATAAATTAAATATCAATAAAAATATATGTTATTCTTTAATTAAAATTTTAAATAAATTTACTTTAAATAATAATAATAATTAAATAATGAAATAAAATAAAACATCTATTAAAATTTAAATAATGAAATTAAATAAAATATAAACAAAATTTTAAAATAAAACATCAATAAAATATCTATAAAAATTATTTTAAAAATTAAATAAATAAAACAAAAAATAAAAATTAATAAAATTATTTTATTTTTTAATTGAGACATTTAAATTTTATTGAATTTTACTAAATATAATATATAATTAAATACCGAAGGACAAAAATATAATTTTATTAGCTAATCCTATAGGATGAGTTATCCCATGGTTTCTATCCCCCCCATGGGATACCATAGTCCCACAAATATGAGACTAATAGTCCGAAACAAAACTTTTGAGACAAACAATGGACTATTAGGCCATCTGGACTAATAGTCCAATTCCATGACCAATCCTTCCAAAGCAAATACCCCCTTAGGTGTTATCAATCATTGTGTTGGCCCAATTCATATAGAGTTTTGCTTTAGCTTTAAATGGGCCCCCGCTAGTAGACAGTGGAATTGGTCCCTTAAGAATTAGTTAAGGTACTGACATAAACACTTGAGTTATCAAAAAAGTATTGGTTTGGCAGTCGAGATAGAATAATGAGTAGGCAACAAAGTTTTTAATAGGTATTTGATGAAACATTAACTAAAAAGTTGGTAACACTATAAGGTTATGTTTATTTGGGTGGACATGAGTTTGAGATTGAACTAATACTCTAATAAAATTATTAATCTGATATTTGGTTAAACAAATAAAGTACGGACTAATAATTCATCTGGGTATGGTATTCCATATATGATGGACTATTCAATCCTACAGAGGGGGGTGAGATATAAATTGGAGGATTAAGTTAAAGTCTGAATTATTAGTCCCTCCTTATAATCATAACTCAATCTAAACATAAGATAGGATACACAATCAAAATGATTTGTACTTCTAGAATTATTAGTCATAAAAATACTAATCTAACCTAATCTAATTCGCTCAAACAAACATGACCTAACAGTATAGCACGTAGATTTGGAAAATGATTTTTATCGAAAAAACTCAGGCTGATTTCTCAGCGTTGGTTGGCTTGCGCATGGTAAGTCCCACTCACCAGTCAATGCTAAACACAAATTAATATATGACTTGAATTTTTGCAGTGAATAGTGAGAGGGGAGATTTCCATCTCATTGTACGGCCGAGCAAAAGTAACGCCCAACGTTGCTGATTACGTGGCGCCGAGCAGATTGGGCAAGAGCGTCAACCGAGCTGTTTGTCTTGCTCGGTTGACAAGGTCAACCGGTGACCCCTGAGGGCCGAGATAAAGGCCGTTTGAGTAGGGCGAAATTCGCAGTGGAGATTGCAACTGAGCCGAAGGATTGACCGGGCTACGCCGAGGACGCGGCCTGGCCGGCATGCCACTAGCCGTCCAGCCGAGGCCAAGCGCTCGGGCGTGACCGAGATTGGAGATGAAACGTTTGAAGGCCGGCATGCCTCACAACCGGTCAATCGCGATGAACCGGTCGAGGGTAGCTCGGCGTTTGCTATTAAGGTCTCGCCTGGGTTCCAAGTGACAAGCCGGCGATATGTAGCACGGTTGTGTGGTGGCAATTGTCCCCAGGTGTTTGGCCGGTCATGGTACCTCGGTCAAGGGTGCCACCTGGGCCAATGGTGTGAAGGGAAGGACATCCGCTCCACGAACACCTCAATACCGTTAGGCAGTTCTGCATGTACTGGAAGGAGGACAGAACCTTTACACGTGTAAGGTGGTGAGAGGCGAGCACTGCCACCTGTCCAGGGAAGGACAGCAGAGGTAGTGCGCGCACAATCTCGGAACCGCGTGGGCAACCTAGATATAGAGAGGAAAGGGGAACGTTTCTGGTATGCGAATTCTCTCTCACAAAGTCTCTCTTTCTTTCCATTGTCTTCTTGCTCACTGAACTGACTTGAGCGTCGGAGGGTTTTTCCGGTACACCACCGCCGGGCAGCTCACCATTCTTGTGTTGCAGAGACAGACGCCGTTACCAGAAGCTCGACGTTCAAGGTGTACGGAGAGTCGTGGGTATTTCACCCCCGTACAAATAGTATTTCCACATAAATATTAACAAAAATAATATACATTGTGTTCATAGTAAATTTCAAGGTCTAACTTAATCTAAATACACGTAAAAATATTAATAATCATATAAATTTGACAAAACACATAACATACCTAACTATGAATATGTTGAACTATCATTTTTAATTTTTCTTAGATTAAAGAGCTACTAACTTACCTAACAAAACATGGCTAACCGACACTTGTACACTTAACACGATTTTAATTTATTATACGTCTTTATGCTATTGCACGTGATACGGTCTCCATAAATCAAAATTGATTTTATTAAACATTAGTGAGATGTTTAAAGGCCTTTTAACCTAAACAAAAATTCTCAAAGCTTTAGCATGTGATTTGATCATTCTTTAACTTCTTAATAGACAAAGCGAACAATCTAATCATACTTTATAGACTTGTTTATCATTTCGATTAACAAAATATTTAATGGTTTAGAACACGGGTCTACTCGCTAGGTTTCGGAGGGCAATTTGATTATGCTTCTAATTACATTTGGTCCCCCATTCAAACTACACAAGAAAGTGGGGTTATGTTGAAATTATATTAAACAAACAAGCATGTTTATATTATCCTAATTGATAATGTTGGGGGACTTAGGATGTTAGGTATGAAAGTATTATTGATAAGTCTTTCTTTATTGACTACTGGTCTTAATGAATTGGCTTCACATCCCATCCAACGCAGAAAGCCCATGCCCTTTTTCAGAAGCTATTTGTCTTTGGCACACATTTGAGGACACCTTCTCTCCTTTTTCTTTTTCTCTTTATATATTTTTATTTTTTCATATATGATATATAAGAAAAAAGCAACATAGCATTACTTTATTTTTATTTTTTTATTTTATTTTTGAAAATAAGCATAAAAAGAGAAAATAACTGCAAAAATATAAGCGTGCAAGTAATCTTATGTTTTGGTGCAAAAATATAAACTCCACTTGTAATTTTGCCAAAGAAAATTTTATGGGTCAATGATGGGCCAGACCCATAGGTTTTGATTAGTCAATTGGTTGGGCTTGGGCTAGGCCACCTATTGGGCTCAGGCCTATTCTACATTTTTAAAGTTGAAGACCTACCCATGGACTGAAAAACATGGGTTTGTGTGCTTTGGGCAGGCTTGACCCATATTGGGGTAATTGGGCTTTTAATTAAAGCTCTTTTTGTTAAATTCAAAATAATTTACAAAATAATACAAAATTAGTGCATCACAACCATTAAAATTGTATGTTAAATCATAAAAAATAAAAAAATAACTTTATTTATTAAAATGTAAAATTATGTTATTAAATTATATATATTTTTAATTTTGTGAAAATGTATGGGCCTTAGGATAGACATATGAGTTGGGGTTTGGATTAGACTTTTAATCCAAAACCAATAGGCCTGGGCCTGAATAAAGTCCAATAGGAGAGCCCATGGGCTTTGTTCTTACAATAGGCTTAGGTAGGTAAAGCTCAATGAAATTATAGTCGTTGATATTTCGGACAAGATTATCGGATCCTCCGAGATGACTTTTCCGGCGAATACGAGCTTCCGGCGCCGCCACCACCACCGCCACCGCCACCGCAGGTAACCCAAAACTCTTCCATTCGACTTTTTGTCAATTTCTCATATCAATTTGATCACAATCGAGTTTAGGGTCTTGTTCTAAACAGTAATATTGTTGCTGGGTTTTGTTGAATTTTGAAGCCATCTTTGTTTAATCACCCAATTGAGTCTCATAGATTAAATTTTATTTTATTTTTAATTTTTTAATTGATTACTGCTTTTGAATGAAATTGTCCATTCTTATTTGGGTATGTGTGAAATTTTTTAGTCTTGAAATTCTGTTCTTGTTTGTATGTGACTCTGTTTCTCTATAAGCTGTTGTGTTTGTTGTGTATTTAAAATTTGTTGAGAGATTTATTTGGATGGTGCCTTCACATACCTGTAATAGTTCAAGATTATTTATTTATAATTTGTTACTATCAAATTCTATGAGGATATATAATCATAATCCCCTGGAGGGGGTTCTTTTGGATTTCATTCTGCAGTTTCCAATGTCATTCGTGGTGGTTTTCTTTGGATACACGGGTGCATCACAAAGTTTCCTATTGAAGGAAAGCATTTTATAACCAACTTTTAAATTTTGAAATGGAATGGTACTTTTGAGTAATTCATAATTTGCAATTTCTCTTTATAGTAGCCTCATAGCATTTTATAACCAACTTTTTATTCTTATAGTTTCTTTCGATTACCATAACCAATCAGTTGTTTTGAATTGAATTATGTAGATGAGTTAGTAGTCTTTGTAGGGTAGTGCTAGAACATGTTATCTGGTGTAGGAGTTTTGAGGTGGATTGGGTCTGTGGAGAGGCAATTCTAGTGATTGTGAGAGTGGTAGTTGAGAGAAGAAGTATGTCGTGTTGGGATTTTCCATGCTTTGAAGATTGCAGTATTGTGCTTATTGTGATTACTATTTATATTACTTCTCACATGCTAGAGAGTGCCGATGACAACTTCTATGGAAGTGTCATGGTCAGGTAAAAAATTTGAAAAGATAGCTGCCTAGATAAAGAAAATCCATAAATTACCATTTTCGGTAGTAAGTTTCAGCTGTGATAGTGATTATGTCAAAAATCTGTCCAGGTTACTGAAAAGGGCTGAAATGACTTAAATGGCATCAACTAAGAGGAAGATGACACGGGGTGAGACCAGTTCTAGACCAGACCACCAGTCCCAAAACTTAAGCTGTTAGGAAGGTGCCACTTTGCTCTAAGCGACAGCTCTTTGTGGAGGTAAAGTAATTATGTCATGTTCCATGTGATCCTTTTCATGATATATTATCTTCATATGAAAAATAAAGTTAGGTTAGAGTGCATTCAGCTAGCATGGTATACGCACAAACCGCTTTAGGGTTTTTGTCATTAATTGATTGTTGGAGATACAGAAGCCACAGCTAGTATTAAAGATAATTCTGAAATGTTTGCTTAGTTAAATATGGTTTAATGTGAATTAATTTTTCCATTCTTGATAAATTTAGCATACTCATCAATATAGTAGTAGCTTGTTATAGTATGTCAAGATAAAGCACTACATCTCAATGTAATTGTCTCACTTAAGAATTAATTTTGCATTGATGTAATGAAAACTAGAATTATTTTTTCAGGCATTGCAAAAGAACCAAATTGTTACTGAGCTCTTGAGCTTAGCTTGCCAACATGATCATTCAAGAATCTATCATCGAAGAAAGGAACTGAGATTACTTTTTTGACATTGTTTTATATACTTTAATGTTGGCCAGAGTTGTGAATATTAAGGGATGGCAATAGATCAGGAATTTTGGGGTTTTACACGTGAATTCTTGATTTTAAAGTCAACTACTTTAGTGATACAATTTCATACTTTACCCCACCCCTGACAATTTTGACCTATCTACCCTATACTATCTTACTTTATCAATGCTTTATCAATGCTCTTCCAAACCTATTTTATTAGAATTGGATTTGATCAAATACAATTGGGTCGGGAAATTTTGCCATGCTTTAGAGATGATTAGGAAGATGGGGCCTTTGTTTAGGCCATACACTTGTGTATGTGGGAATGGTTCAATTCATATTGAAATAAAGACAGATTATTAGAATCCAATTCAAATTAATAGCTAGTCAGTTTCTCGTAATATCGATACAGAGGATAACGGCCGTTACTTTCTGTGGGAGGCTTTTTTTTCGGACTAGCTTTTCTTTTTCTACTTCTTTATATGTTTTCCTTTTCAGTTCTGACCTGGGCTACCCTTCTGCCTTCCCATCTTTTGCTTAGATTGGTAAAAGTTGCAATTTTTCTTCAAGAGTCTTGTACTTTCTAATTTTTTTCTTTTACTGTTGTTTCCCTTCTTGCGATGGAAATGTTGGCTGATTTCTTCAAGCGTGCATGGAAGGTAAAAACCTAAAGCCCTAATTTTTCATAATTTAAGTCAGAGTCTGAAGGTATGTTCTTTATGTTTTTTCTTTGTCCTATCTTCGATCAAGTGATGAGGGTCTCTTTCTCTTCGATTGTAAACAGCAGTAAAATTGAGTTTCTATTTGTGAAAGAATACTTACATTAATTATATAATCTATCTATCTATCTATCTATCTATCTATCTATCTATCTATATATAGACATAAAACGGGTGAGAATTGGCTTGATTTTCGAAGGGAGAGGTTGCTAGATTTTTAGCTCATGTTGCTAGAATTCTCTGAACAATGGCTATTTTTAGGGGTTTTATTGTGGAATTAAAGCCCAAATTCTAGGGAAATGGGTGCTGGGGTTGATTAGGAGTCAACAAGTTAGGGTTTTGGGGGCTGGGTTGATTAGGAGTCAACAAGCTAGGGTTTTGGGCTGAAAGAATACTGGGCTATGAAGCACATAGAGGAATTCTATAATGGACCCATAAATTAACCATCAATTCTATTAATTACACAACGTTAATCCATGTTAATCAAGCTATTTTCATATTATAAAGAAGGAATTAAGTTAAAAAGGATGGAGAATTGGAGATAAATGCATAAGATTTTCGCTCATCACACTTTCTTTTCTCTTTTGCATGTGATCTCTTTAGGGCTTTGATCTTCGATTCTATGCTTTGATTACTTTTGTTTTTCTTCTACTTTGGCTTTCTACCCTTTGTAGGTCCAGCCTCCAAGTCGTATATCCACCAATAATCCTTACCTGAGTCCCTAGTTGCCGTTCCAGTGTTGCCATAAAAACACTGATACCTTAACAATTTACGTTTTGGAACGCACATTCTGATTACATGCTACACTTTCAGTCCAAAATGATAAATTTAGCAATCCATGGCGATCCCAAAAGTTTTTTTTTTTTCTTTTTTTTCCCAATATATTTTCTTTTATCAAATTTAATGAACTAAAATCTAAGATGAGTGAAGTTTTGATATGACAAAACGTCAAAAATGGATCATAATGTTGCTACATGATTAATTAGGGGGAAAAAAACCTACATTTTACTGGATGTCTAGTTGTTAAAATAAAATTACACTAGACTAGAAGTACTTTAAATTCTTGTAGCGTAAACCTATATAAGTCTACCCCTATTGTACCACAATTTAAAGCATGTAGCTTATTGCGTTCCCATTCCCGTTCCATGAACTGGAATGATCCACGTTCCAAGTAACATAGCTTGCTCCCATCCTAGGTTACCATGATGTTACCAAGACTTGGAGTGCCACTCGGCAGAGGCTGCATGGGCGAGCCATGACTGCAACAAACAGCCTGTTAGTATTGCCTTGCCTCCACCAGGGGATGGTCTAAAAAGTTATTTGGTTTCTTGCAGCTTTACCACCACATTTCCCTTAAAGTCCCTATTAGTCATCACCAACACTTGCAACATTTATGATGCTGATCAGCATCAGCATCTGTATTGAATTTGAAATAATGTGCTTAGGAGTTGGATGAAGCTCTGCTTTCTTCTAGCCACTTTCCTTGTGTCACAAGGTTTGTCAAAAGGAATTGAGATATTTGAAATGTTTGGTGGAAGCTGTATTTGTGGTTCTCTGTGATTCCATTCCACTCCTCTAATTTAAAGCACTAGACGTTGCTAGCTCACCAGAAGAATTAGCTTGTTGATGCAGCAATTCCATCAATGACAGCTAAATTAGCACTGGCTAGAATCATTTTTCCTTATACCCTTTCACTTGCAGCCATCAATTCAAGAATGCGGAGTGCCTAAGTTGCTCACTCTTTTTCCATACTTGTTATGCTACCAAACATCAGAAAATAATGCATGCAATAATTTCAATCACCACGACTAATATGCGTCTTCCTAGAAATCATGTTTCCTTCAACTGCTAATATGTTCGAATAGTACTTCCTCCAAAGGAATTATTTGATTTCCTCAACTCTGCACCCTTCCTCTTTTGTAGATTTTGAGCCCTCTTTGCTAGTTCCAGTCTTTTTCTGTACACTTATTCTTCTTTTGTCTAGGATCCTTTTGCAAGCTGATCTTCTGATTTGAGTGTGAACCTCTCTTAGAGTCCTCCAGTGTTACTAACATGAACATATTTTACTTTATCCACTTCATATGGCAGAAAACATCTGATGTTGGGAGCAAATTTTGGTGCAAGTGAAAAATTTGCTAGTCTGGATCTTTACTTGCAGGGCAGTTTCAAAAACAAAACATGCTTCATGTTCACCATTATCCCATGAAGTCTTACCCAACACAGCTGCCTTCCTCATTTTTGCACCTTTTCTCCTAGCTGATATCAGTGGTTCCTCAATTTAATATTGACTTAGAGAGCTGCAACATTTTTAGAGCATTTTTGAGTCACATATCAATTCCTGTTGTCTTCCCTCCTCCTTTACAAGTAGAGACCTGAAACAGAGAATGAAATATCTCCACTTCCCCTCAGCAAAGTCTAACCGCCATACTAGTTTAAGTATATTCATCTGACAGTGCCAGGAAAAAGATATTTACGCTTTGCTGATCAAAAACTAATTTCTGTTGTCATTGTTTTGGAGCTGTAATTATCCATCTTTTTTCCTGATAGGTAAGCTGATAATGCAGCTGCTATTTTAACTGATGGCTATCTAGTTTTTTGTTGAGGAAGCATATTTTTGTCTGTCTTGCATCTTGATACTATCATCATCATGTGGGTGTTCTATTTTAGTTATTTCTAATGTACACCTCGCAGTAAGTTCTTTCTGAGTGTTGTCCCATTAGTAGTTTGTTGTATTATTGGTTGGGAAATTATATTCTGCCTAGTTTCACCTTCTTCAATTTCAGTATTATAATGCTAATGGTGTGTTTTTTCATGATTAGTAGGTGTCCTAAGTAATGTTTCCTTGGTTTTCTGCTGAGGTTGGGATGAAGTATGGCTGTCCTTGCATAGGAAGGGAAGCTTATTAGGATAGGGCCTGTTTTGTTTTGTCATTGTTGTTGGGTTTGGCTGAGTCTCACTTTTGTGTGTGTGTGTGTGTTTTTTTTTTCCTTTGGCCTTTGTTTTTTGTGGGTTGGCTTCTCACCAACTTGGTATAGTGCTAGAAAATGATTGGGCTTGCATTTCGGTGCCAACATAGTTGGGATGGTTATGCTTTGCTTTGATACTATTTGCACTTTGCCTCCCTTTATTGATGTTGGTCGTAGTATTTGTATGCTTGTGCTTCATCAATAAAGTTTTTTTTCTTTTGCTGATAAAAAATAAAGCAAAATAAAATCTTTGTTGTGCTGACTTCACTGGCTGCAACAACATTTTGGGGTTTTCATTTTTGGTTTGGTCCAGGAAAATTGTTGTGCACGTGTGTTCTACATGATGCTAAAGAAAGACACTAAATAAGGGAAGTGGTTATAGTGTAACATTTGAAACATCTAAAAATAAAGGGTGATATCTAAATTAATAAAAATAATCAGACACATGTTAGAGCCCATTTGGATTTCATGTTGATCAAAATTTGAGGTAGCCATGTTAGATTCAATAAGGGGGAGAGAGATACTTTGAGAAACAATAGTAGTAAAGAGGACTTTCATAGATATGCAAACTTCTTTTAAAATTAGTTTTTGGAGTTTCTCTATGGAAACAACGTTCAGGGTTTCTATCCAGGTCAGTGCCTCAATAAATTTATCTCAGATGTTATATGTGGTTGGCACGTTGACAATTTTCATTTGCTTGACTTAGCAAATTTAGGATGGTTCCTTAACTTGATTTGCACATTCAGGTGCAATTTCAGAAGCTATCATCTATCTTTTAGTTACATTCGTGTCCTTGATTTTCTTTGCAAAATTCATTTATTCTTGTTTCAGTTTGATTGATATGTTTCCTATAGTTGATGTGTTCATTTTATTGACTCAGGAGGTTGTAGTGAAAGCCAAGGTCTTTTTTGAATTTCTCTGCAGAAGATGCAATCCATCTGCTTACATTAGCCACCATAATTATGCCCCAGGTAAACACCAAAATTCTCATTATATTAATTGTGCTTGGCAATGGAATCTCTCTCTCGTGCTCACATTCTTCTTTCTCCTTTCTCATCTTCTCTTGGGAGTGCCAACCTTTGCCCTAGTGTCTCTGCTTTCTGATACCATTATGATATTACAAGTGAAACCAATCCCTCCAATGATCATTCTGTGTGAATATAGTGTATATATGGCATTGTGTATATATATGGCAGTGTGTATATTAGGAATTGGGCACTTATTAGGCAAGATTGTTGTATTGTGTATATATGGCATTGTGTATAATATATATTAGGAATTAGGTATGTATTAGGCAAGATTGTTGTATTTCCTTTTTTCAGTCATAGATTTAGGGTTATATAATGTAAACAAACAAATTGAATATACAGACTTTATTCAGAAATCTTACATGGTATTAGAGCCATGTTTGAAAACCTAAGGTCACAATTAGTCTTCATGAACCCTAGCACCGTCGCCTCTCTCAGTTGTCGCCGCCGCTTCTTAGCTGCCTTCATCGTCGCTTCAGCGGTCGTCGTCACCTCTCACGCGGTTGCCTCTCTCAATCTGCTTCAGCATCGCGATTGATTCGCGATCTATCTCCCTTGCTGGTTCTCTCTGGTTTCGCTATAGTTCATTGGTTTGTCTTGTTGCGCTGTGTGTGTATCTCTCTCTTTCTGTGTGAGATCGTGTCTGTGAGACCATGAAATATCCTCTCACATGGATTGTAGAGATCCAACGAAGAGATGAACTCTGTCCCTGTATATCTGCAATGATGAGCATGATCGGCGCCATCCAACCGGGGTTGCCTACCGGAGACACTCCGATGATAAAGTTAGTCATTTGATTGAAAGAATGAATGTATAAAAATGAAGAGTGTTTGTGTGCTGTGTGGAGCAGAGAGAGATGAGGCCTACCCCCTCTTCTGGGATGCCCCCCTTTATATAGATGGAGGGGTGTCATATTTGTTTGGGCTGGACCCATTGTAGGCCTTGTTTGAGTTAACCCCAATAAGCTGATATATATTTTTTTCTGGCTACCACAATTGCCCCAAAACTTTCATTGTCTACGGTAGAAGGAATGAGAGTTTTTATCGCTGAGTTATGCTGTTCAAATAGATGTTAGGTCTTGTGACAAATAATATATTTGAAAATGAGTAACATGAATGAATGACTGGATGAATGCATGTATGTATGGATGAATGTACAAATATATGTATAACTATATGTATATAAGGGAGGGGTGAGTTCCAAACAAACTATATCATAAGTGAGTCTACATTAGATATCTCTGTAGCGATGGCCACGGTATTATAACTCCCGGACGAGGGTGTAGGCCGTGGTATTATAACTCCCGGGCAAGGGTGTAGGCCGCAGTATTGTAACCCCCTGGCGAGGGTGGAGTGTATTGCCGAGTGCGAAAATTGCTTCAAAATATAGACTTTTGTGCCGAGCTAGAGATATTTCTATGTGCCGAGTACGGAGAGCTCCAAAATATGAAGGCGTTTGTTGGTGTCAGGCGGTGATCAATTGTAGACATTGCAAGGATAATAATCCGTGTCAATGATTGCTTGTACCAAATAATATAGATATATTAGCCACAAAAAAGTGGAAAGTTGTAAAAGTCGCAAAAATATGCAAAGAATTGCCAAGTGTGTAGCCAAATGTGTAGCATGAGTTTATTGCCCCAAAACTGTCGCTTGCTTGGAGTTGTGTGAAAAGGAGCGGGAGTTTGTAACTCAAGTAATTGTCTTTGTAATGCTTGTACCAAGTGGGCCGAGTATGCATGCATAGCAGAGGTGCCGAGATGATAAACGGTTGATATGCCCCAAGTGGCAAGCGGAAAATGGACTAAGATGTCCCAGTTGGCAATAAATGGCCAAGGTAACGAAATAAATGATCGGGAAGGACGGAGGATTTTTTCCTAGCCCCACGATCCTGCTACTGAAATTGCATACCGATCAGATATGATGTGACTATGGAGCAATCTTGTAACGCTTGAACGTTCCAAGTCGTTGATCCTAATAGTAGGCGCGAAATTGGTTGAATTGGACTCCAATGTGACTCCAGTATTGATGTTGATACTCGGCCGACTAGATTGTTGGGGGAATGGACGACATAAAGTTCGACCGAGACAATGGGTTGCCGAGAACAATAGTGACTCAGTTGCAGGTGTATGAATGACGCATAGGTTTTTGCGCAGTAGGTTTTGACGCGGCTGAACGGAGATTGAATTGCCAAGTTGCCGAATTGAAAGGGCCGAGTGAGTGGAGTTTAGCGATGAGCATTAAGCCAATTAAATTGTACCATCACCACATTGAACTGTCATGGAATTTAGTTAGAAAATTGCTTCCATTGTCGTGAACATGTAACATTGGATCGCCATTGCTCCATTGCTTGCGAATGACGTTAGTTATTCAGAACAAATTCTGATTGGACGTTGGCCAACATTGCTGAGAAGTAAGCTGAGGACAAAGTATAGTTGCCCCATTGCTTTCGAATGACAACGGTTATTCGGAAGGAATTCAGAATAGACTTGAGCCAAAATTGCCGGATGATGCGGGTTGTTATAGTGGTGGGAAGACGCCAAAGTTGTTGAATTCGGCATTGATTAAATGACAGGTTTGGCGGCAAAAGTGTTGTTTAAGCTACGATATGTGGCACTGCATATAAAATCTACAAATTTTGGGTTTGGAATTTTCAAAATTAGATCGTACAGATGTGTTCAGAATGCTCCAAATAGTTGGAAACGGCTATGGGATCGCTGTACTCGGACTCCTGATGGCGTAGTTATAGCCAAAATGATTTTGAAGGCTCAGATCGGTGGAGATTGGTGCTCTGCGATTCACCGGATAATTGCTCTTCTATTGCAAAAAATAAAAGAAAATTAGTGTTGCTGGCAAGAATTGAACCCGCGCTCTCGTGATAAAGGATTAACACTGAACCACTCTGCCATGATATGCCTTGTGTCCATATTTTGTACATTATGTATTTGAACTTAATTGTTCGGTTATTACAGGATGTAACTTAGCTGTAATCCACCGAATAATTTCTTACATTTTGTCAACTCTTGGGTTGTCTACTTCGGCAAAATATGTAATTTTCTTGGCAAATTTCAATTGGCTTGTACGGCTTTGTTTTAACTCCGATTTCGACGCGGTTTGTTATGTTAGACTCGTCTCAAAGAGTACTTCACATTGGTATGCTCAAAATTAGATCGTTACAGCCTATGAAGCACGGACACGGACACGGACACGCATACGGACACGGATACGGACACGGGACACGGCAATTTCTAAAAAATGGGGACACGGACACGGCAGGGGACACGGCAAATTTTTTATTTTTTTTATAAATATTTTATTTTAATACATATTAATTATTTTATTTGTTTATTATATTTTTTAAATAATGTGTTCCAATTAATTTTTTATTTTATTTTACATACATGAGTTTATTTTTTATTTTTTATTAATATGTATAAGTATATATTATCTTATAATATGTATTATATATTATCTTATATGTTATATAATATAATAGTTATATATATTATTTTTATTTATTTATAATAGTTATATATATTATATAATATATAATAGTTATATTATTTTTATAATATATAATAGTTATCTGATAATAGTAATATTATAACTATTCTATTATTTGTTATTTATCTTATTTATAATATTATCGTTTCTAATTTTTTTTGTTTAATAAGGGCTCAACTCAACTGAGACAAAAGCAAGAGTGGACTGCGAGAGCGAAAGAGAGAGAGAAAGCGCGCGACTGAGAGAGAGAGAAGATCGGCGAAGAAGAAGAAGATCGAAGAAGAGGCGAGAGAGAGAGAGGGAGACAGAAGCGAGAGTGAGAGAGAGAGTGACTGCGAGAGAGAGGCGAAACAGAGAGAGAGATGAGGTGAAACAGAGAGGAGAGAGATGAGGCGAAACAGAGAGGAGACTTACCAGGTCGAGATGAGATGGAGATCGACTAGAACAAGAGCCTCGATGGAGATGGAGATCGTGACTGGAGATGATGGAGCTCGCGTCGCGACTGAACAGGTTCTCTTCTCTCTCTTTTTCTTCTTCTGATTTAGGGCTTTGGTTTCTCCTCTTGCCGTGTCCCCTTGTGGACACGCGTGTCCCTTACAAAAAATTATTAAATTAAAGGGACACGGCAGATGGCGTGTCCCGTACGCGTCCCCGGCGTGTCGCCGTGTCCCCGGCGTGTCCGCGTGTCGGACACCGCCACAACACTGATTTTGGAGTGTCCATGCTTCATAGGTTACAGCTGCAAAAATTTCATTGTAACAAGATGCCTTCAATCACCGTGACAAATTTGAAGCCGAGATGTTAGTGTTATGTGGAGATGGTAGCACTGAGGAAGGTGGATGCACTCCTGGGAACGAGATCATGAGATTTTTGCCAAAAAGGTGGTAGTTTTTGTTCCGAGAAGATGACAAATGTTGTGGAGTATGTTTCTAAGATGACCCTAAAGAGACTTAAATTTTTTTCTCCGCATTGCGGTTGTAGCTGACATGATGATATACACGCGTTCTTGATTATCATTGCCGATTAGCTTGATGACAGCGTTATGGCGCCGAGAGTCGGAGAACAAATTACATTGTGCGAATGTGACAATCGGTTGATAATTCCTTTTCTAGAGATAAGTCTTGCTAGATGGCGACATTGCTAAACGGATAGGATGCGTGAGTGCCAGTTCTATGTGTGCTTGACGGTGCGTGTTTGGTGTTGTCTTCTCGGCATTGTTGTTTAGAAGGGCGTCGTACATGGTTTGAGTGCCGAATTAATAAATGGGGACAGGTCATTGGAACAGCCGGTTAATGCGGAATGGTTGACGAGTAGTGCAAAGGTCCATATGTGGTCATGTCGAGTAGCCTTCTGCAAGGTTCGCCACAGCTAGATTGGGTTGCCGAGATGTCGAGTTGTGTTGTAACGATGGGTAGCTTGGGGTGTAGTGATGCCGAGAAAGGTGGAAGAGCTGCCGAATAGCTCCATTGTTGGTTTGCCGAACAACCTTTGTTGGAATACTTGTGATTTTAGTGTCAACCCAGCTGTTGGCAAGACTTCTTTACGCATGCAACTTCTCCAGTTTTGCCGAGATTTTGGTCGGCATCAAGATGAGCCATTCATGAGAAATGAATTCTTATGTATACATATATATATATATATATATAGAGAGAGAGAGAGAGAGAGAGAGAGAGAGAGAGAGAGATTGCCTCAAATTAGCACAAATTAGGAAGTAAAAATCTTAAAAATTATTTTATAATAACTCATG
Source organism: Camellia oleifera (assembly GCA_022316695.1). NCBI lineage: Eukaryota > Viridiplantae > Streptophyta > Magnoliopsida > Ericales > Theaceae > Camellia > Camellia oleifera. The sequence goes on along the minus strand of CM039314.1, from coordinate 13,696,847 downwards.
GCCCTATTTATGTCAGTTTCGTCTAGAGAGAGAAAGTGATGACCAACTTTTGTTTTTAACATAGGTACACATCTATGTTAACAATCAACTGCAAGGTAAGTGTTGAGAAACAAAGAATAAATAAATAAATGGTAGACTACATATGAATTTGGCCGAGCAATCCCGTTTGTAATGCCGAAAAGATGCTGTTATCGAGAAAAGTGTGAAACTCATTTTTAGAGAGAAAACATGAAAATGCAAAAGTAAATTCAACTAATATGTGCCGACTACTCTTCTAGAGAGAATGCCAAGATAGATATTAAACAAGAGTTTGGACCAAATCTATGAGCATAAATATATACATATATATCTCTATATATATGTATATGCATATAGACTGCAAGATTGAACTTCAAAGATAAATTTAAACAAAGAGGAAAAAGGCAGGATTAACCGTGGGTCTTGTTTCTAGTAACGGGTAAGGATGATTTGAGTATCTTGAGTGTGGTGTTTATTATCTCATTCGTTGAATTCTTGCAGACGATTTCCACAGATGGTGCCGATTGTGAGATCATGAAATATCCTCTCACATGGATTGTAGAGATCCAACGAAGAGATGGATTCTATTCCTGTATATCTGCAATGATGAGCATGATCGACGCCATCTAATCGGGGTTGCCTACTGGAGACATTTCGATGGTAAAGTTAGTCATTTGATTGAAAGAATGAATGTATAAAAATGAAGAGTGTTTGTGTGCTGTGTGGAGCAGAGAGAGATGAGGCCTACCCCCTCTTTTGGGATGCCCCTCTTTATATAGATGGAGGGGTGTAATATTTGTTTGGGCTGGACCCCATTGTAGGCCTTGTTTGAGTTAACCCAATAAGCTGATATATATTTTTTTCTAACTCCCACAGTGTCTTTAAGCACTGCTATTTGGTGTTAAAACTTAGTTACAGTTTGGCCTCTTTGGTTTATTACAATGACGAATACCAAAATTCAAGCAGTTAGATGTAAACTCGCTGGTGCCAATTATGCCTATTGGGCCAGTGTTATGAAGAATCTCCTTCGTGGTAAAAAAAAATGGGGTTATGTTTCTAGTTCTATTCCTCGTCCATCGGATTTGAAACAAGAAGGATATATGACTTCCTGTGATAATGTCCAAATTCTGACCTGGTTTCATAATTCTGTGGATGACCGTATTGGAATGATGTTTTCCAAATACAGTTACGCCAAGGAGGTGTGGAATTATTTATTGGGTGTGTATTAGTAGTCTAACTTTGCCAAGCGGTATGAGTTGGAAACAACCATTCAGAGTGGTCGTCAGCGGGATCAATCTATTCAGGACTTCTACATTGAGATGATAGGTCTCTGGGATCAGTTGGCTCTAATGGAACTATCTAGCCTCAAGGCACTAGACGCTTATGTTGAGTTTTGAGAGCAAGGTCGTTTAGTGCAATTCTTAACAGCTCTCTCCCCTCAGTATGAAGCTATCCGTGGTGGCATCCTTCATCGGTCTCCTCTCCCCTCTGTGGATGCTATTGTTCGTGAGCTCCTCTCCGAGGAAACCCGCCTTAAAATGGCTAGTCAGATTCTGTCTCCATCTGTCTTCTTGACTCCTACTCAACTTCCTCTGTTGTCAGCCCCACCATCTTATCAGCTTCAGGGCCATGCGAAGTCCAAGAAGGGGCCACTAGCCTCTGATGAGTGTGCTTTTTGCTATCAGAAGAACCATTGGAAGAACAATTGTCCCACAAAGGGCCGTAAGTCTGCTCAGTCTTCTTAGCCGTCTCAGCCACAGTTCCGAGGTCCTGTTCCGAGTACTTTTCGCCCTTTTGCTGTTTATACTGCATCTGCTCCGGCTTCTGATCCTGACTTGACTTCCTTGAGTGTCCAGATTGCCCAACTTCAGCATCTCTGGTCCACCTCTCAGTCATTTTCCTCTACCTCTGCTCTCACCTCTCTTCATTCAGGTTTGCTTGGGTCCTCTTCAGGTATTCCTTCCTTTGTCTGGCTTTTTGATTATAGTGCCTCTCATCATATGACTCCTTACCTTTCCTTACTCCAAAACTGTATCCCTCATCTCGTTTTTATTACTATTAATACTACTAATGGGTCTAGTATGTCTGTCCTATCTATTGGGTCTGTTTTACCCTCTGCCCTGTCTGCTGTTATTATTTCCTCTGTTCTTTATGTTCCTCAGCTGTCTGTTAGCTTGCTTTCTATCAGTCAGCTTAATACTTTTGGTTTTGATGTTATCTTTTTTTCTTCTGTCTGTTGTGTGTAGGATCAGGGGTCTAAGAAGCAGATTGGGACCGACCGTAGAGTTGGAGATCTCTATGTAGTGGAAAGCCTACATCTTCCTCTGTCTATCTCCCTTGTTGCACTTTCATCTTTTCAATTAGATTCTTAGTCGAGTCAGTTTTATTTATGGCATTCTCGCTTAGGTCATTTGTTTATTGACTGCTTGCGGTTTTTAGCCCAATCAGGATTGTTAGGTAAAGTTTCTCCTAGTCAAATTAATGAGTGTCGAGGATGTAAACTTGCTAAAATGACAGCTTTACCTTTTAATAACAGTACTTCTATTTCTACTTCCCCTTTTTCTTTTGTCCATACTGATGTTTGGGGACCTTCTCCTGTTTTCACTAAAGGGGTTTTGCGTACTGTGTCATTTGTTGATGATTGTACCCGCTATACCTGGGTTTATCTTACGGCTCATAAATCTTGCTTCTATCAGATATATCGTACCTTTCAGTCTATGATTACTACACAATTTGGGACAACAATTAAAATACTTTGGTCTAACTTGGGTGGGGAATACTTTAAAACTAAATTCTATGAGTATGTGGCTACATTGGGTACCATTCACCAAACCTCCTATACTAATACCCCTGCCCAAAATGGTCATGCTGAGCGTAAACACCGTAATCTCCTTGAGACAGCTCGATCTCTTCTTCTTTCTACCTCTGTTCCGGTTCCATTTTAGGGTGAGGCAGTTCTTACCGCTGCTTTCCTCCTTAATTGCATGTCGACTCCCCTACTCTCCGGTCACTCCCTTTATAAGGCTTTGTATTCCCAACCTCCCAATTATTCCCTTCTACGTGCCTTTGGGTCTGCTTGTTTTGTCTTCCTTCCCTGTAAAGATTGGACCAAACTCAGTGCCCGGTCTGTCTTGTGTGTCTTTTTGGAACTACTGTTACGACCTTGTCTCTCGTCGCCTCTACATCTCTCATCATGTTGCCTTTCTTGAACGTCTGTCTTACTTTTAGCTTCCCCCTCTCACTGCTCCCTTTTCCAAAAAGGATTTGGTTCTCATTGACCCATTTCCTTCTGCGGTTCCACCAGATGAGTATATCGCCACTGTTCTTCCTGAGGCCATTCCTACTTCTCCGTCTACGTCACCTATGGCTCATTCTCCTTCGGCTGCTTCTTCTCCTCCGTTGTTGATTTATTCTTGTCGCAAGGCTCCCCCACCACCAGTTGTCTCTACTCCTGTTGTTGCTCCTTCTACTTCTGACGACTCTGATCCTGCTGCACACCGCTATCCTTCTTATGAGCGTCGTCCTCCAAATAGGTTGGGTTGGTCTAATACATATTTTTCTGCTTCCTATCGTACTTTTTTGTCTGCTATTCACTCTTTTTCAGAACCTCAGTTTTACAAGGAGGTCTGTCAAGATACTCATTGGGTTCAAGCTATGGAGGATGAGTTGTCTGCTTTACAGAACACTAGTACTTGGGAGTTGGTTCCTTTGCCTGCTGGTAATAATCTGGTTGGTTGCAAATGGGTCTATAAAGTCAAGACTCATTCTGATGGTTCTTTTGAGCGCTACAAAGCTCGTTTAGTTGCCAAAGGTTTCTCACAAGAGTATGGTATTGATTATCAGGAGACCTTCGCTTCTGTTGCCAAGATGACTACTGTCCGTACTTTGATCTCTATTGCTATTGTTCATTCTTGGCCTTTTTATCAGATGGATGTTAAGAATGCTTTTCTTAATGCCCATCTCACTGAGGAGGTTTACATGCGTCCTCCTCTTGGCCTTCACCATTCCTCTGGACAGTTTTATCGCCTTCGGTGTGCTCTGTATGGTCTAAAGTAATCTCCTCGTGCTTGGTATGATCGCTTTCAGATTACTGTTACTGAGCTTGGGTTTCATCCTTGTGCCTAGGACTCTGTTTTATTTCTTCTCCATACCTTTGCTGGATTTGTTGCGTTGTTACTGTATGTAGATGATATGATCATCATTGGTTTTGACTTTTTTGCTATATCTGAGATTAAGCAGCATCTTTTCCGCACCTTTGAAATGAACGATCTGGGCCCATTGTGGTATTTCCTTAGTATTGAGGTAGCTTTTTCTCCTAAGGGCTACTTTCTCTCTCAGGCCAAGTATGCCAATGAAGTTATTCATCATGCCGGTGTTATTGACACTAAGATTTCTGATACCGCAATTGAGCTTAATGTAAAGCTCAACACTACTGATGGTGTTCTTTTGGACGATCCTACTCTATATCGAGAGCTCGTGGATTGCTTAGTCTATCTGATGGTTACTCGTCCTGATCTTGCCTATACTGTTCATGTGGTTAGCCAGTTTGTCTCTGCTCCTCGCTCCACACATTGGGCTGCCTTGGTTCGGATTCTTCGCTATCTCCAAGATACTATATTTCAAGGTTTCTTGTTATCCTCTACTTCCTCTCTGGATTTAGTGGCCTATGCTGATTCTGATTGGGCCGGTGATGTTACTAATCGTAAGTCCATGTTTGGTTTTTGTACGTTTCTTGGCGATTCCTTGATCTCTTGGAAAAGCAAGAAACAAACTGTTGTTGCTCGCTTTACTGCCGAAATTGAGTATCGTGTTATGACTCATACTACTACTGAAATTGTCTGGTTTCGTTGTCTTCTCTTTGAATTGGGCGTCCCTTAGTCTTCTCCGACCTCTCTCTATTGTGACAACCGTAGTGCTATTCAGATTGCCCACAATACTGTCTTCCATGAACAGACCAAACACATTGAGATTGATTGTCACTTTGTTCAATAGCATCTGCAGTTTGGCTCTATCTCGCTTCCTTTTGTCTCATTGGCTTTGCAACTTGCGGACTTCTTTACCAAGATTCACACTACCGCTCGGTTTCAGTTTTTTCTTAGCAAACTCTTAGTGTTTTCTGCTAAAACACCTTAAGTTTGAGCAGGGGTGTGAGAATATATTGTGTATATATGGCATTGTGTACATTAGGAATTAGGTATGTATTAAGCAAGATTGTTGTATTGTGTATATATGGCATTGTGTATATTAGGAATTAGGCACATATTAGGCAAGATTATTGTATTTCCTTTTTTCAGTCATAGATTTAGAGCTATATAATGTAAACAAACAAATTGAATATGCAGACTTTATTCAGAAATCTTACACATTCAACCATGGCACATGAAAAAGTCCAAAACCATATGAAGTTACTATTATGAGTACTGTAGTTTTAGAACACCAAAACTTTGGTTCTTTATGCATTATTGTGGCCTCAAAGCCATATGCATTTCTTAAGACAAATCATATTCAGCCCTAAATGAGGAGCTTTTTGCACTGCCTACATCAGTTTGGTAACAGAGCTCATATGAGTGTTCTTCACATTTGTCCCACTTCCATTTCGTCCTAAATTTGGCCTACTTATTATCATTTTGGCATGTTTAACTTTATAAATTTACTTCATGCTACTGGTGCATTAATCAAGCTGCATTGTGTGTGGCCAAACAATCTTCATTGACTTGCCTTGTTTTATCTTCAGTATCAGTAGATGCCATAATTATATTTTGAGTAATACTTTTTGTGACATTGCTATGACAAGATTGGCTTCATGGTTTTTCTTTGTGCTAATCCAGAGAAAGAAATTTATCTTTCCGAAGAATTAGAGATATTGGTGGACAATCAAATTGAAGAGCGAAGCAACACCATGACATATCTTCCTGAAGGACTGATCATTAACATCCTTTCAAGGCTTCCTGCTCAATTGCTTCACGAATCTGTGAGGTCTGTCTGCATGCGTTGGGAATATTTAGTTAATGATCCTTTTTTCATTGAGGCACACCTCCGACAATCAAAGACGGGTATTTTTATTGAAGTTATCGGTTCTCCCAGGAGTTCCTATTTCTTTGAGACAAAAGGTGGCGAGTTCAGTTTCAGTTTGACTTATTACAAACATGAATTTCCTGGAAGAATGATAGCCAGTTATGACGGTATTGCTTTGTTTAGTGACCTAATTGATATTACAATTTTGTATGTTGTGAATCCTGTTACCATGGAAAAAACAAGGCTTCCTTCTCTCGATGAGCCTCCGAATCCTCCGTACTACTGTAGCTGTATTGCACGTGGTCGTTCTACCAGGCAATACAAAGTAGTTCATTCCTATGAAGATCTCAGTAGAGAATATCATTGGGTTGTGTTGACAATTGGTATTGATAATTCGTGGAGAAGAATCAGTAGTGAGCTGACATTTATGCGTAATATGGAGTTGGACAATTTTCCGGTTTCTGTTAGTGGGGTGATTTATTGGACCGACTATGATTTTGAAGAAGAGGATGGAATCGTTTACTTTCTTGCGATGGACGTGGATGATGAAACTATTCGCAAAGTACCTATTCCGCCAAGTGGATTGATGGAGACTTGTGCTTATACGAAGATGGGAAATTATCTTTCTGGTTTTGTAACAGCTCCACTCAGTTTGCAATTTGAAATATATGTTTTGAAAGACTGGCTCAGGGGAGAATGGGATAAAGTCTATGAGATCAACATTGATGCTCCTCAGGGTCTGTACTTTCCTATTGGATGGCTGAACAATGATGAAATGCTTGTTTTAGAGGGCTTGACAATGGAGGGTGATATTTATATGGCTTATGATGTCAAGAAAAATGAGACGCGTGTTTTGAACTTAAGCATCTGTGGTCCGCGCTTCTACACTCATGTTCACACCAACACCCTAGTTTCATATAGGATGCCGTGATAGTGCCTGGAGGTAAGTCCTTTCTTTTTTAGTGTGTGACAGTTATCGGATTGTGTTTGTGTTTCTTGTTATGACAAAAACTTCATTTGCCCCTTTGTTTTCCGTTATCGTTTGTCGTGCAAACTTGTTCTGAGATGTTGGGATTTTGATAGTTATATGACAATATGCTTATATTTGAGACTGGATTTTATAAAGCGTGGCTAGCTTTATTTGCATTGACAATTTTTGGGCAACAATTGGTTGCATGAGTAGGCCTAAGCTATTATCTATATGATCTGTTGTGTTTCTCGCATCACCGTGCCTCAACTTTGTCGTTTCAGAGGTGAAAAGGTTATTTTTGGAATTTTATTTTAAAAATGTGTTCTCAGCTGAATGAGATCAATTTGTAGGGATTGAAGTTCAATGTTTCATAGAGATCGTGTCACATTTTTATTTATTTATTGCAACTATATTTTGATGTTGAGTTTGGTATCTGATGGCAAATGTGCATTCATAGTTGTGGATCCTTGTTCATGTGTGAAGTTTAATGTGTCCATCATTAGGCCAAAAGCCTGTGGCCCAGCCGATTCCCACCTGACTTGCTAGGCTTTTACCTGGTTCGGGTCCTTAACTCGAGCGAGCTGGGTCAACTTGAATAAGGCTTGGGTTGGGCTGGGTATGTGCCCAAGGGTTGAAGTCAGGCCCAGTCTATTGGCCCGTTAGAGGTAGTCTGTCGGCCTAGCTTGCGAGCCTAGCAAAAAATAAGAGAAAATAAGGTGGGAAAGAAAGCCCAAAATAGGCCCAAATCATGGACATGTCATCAAATAAATGGATATATAGCTTTTCTTTTTTTGAAAAAAACTGATTTAAAGCTTTAAAAAAAAGAAGCTTATTTTATAATATATGCTTATATATCTCAAACTCAACTCAAAATAACACCTTTTAATTTTTTTTGTTGGAACTAGGTTAACATTTTAAACTTTATTTGAATTTTTTGAACTAACTGAAAACTGATTTTTTATTTTTATTTTTTATATCAAATACTTTAACTTCTTAAAATATTATTGCTTAAACTAAATAAATTGCAAATTAATTTTGTCAAATAAAAATTTTAATAAAAAATTGGCACTCACAACAAGCATGAAAATAGAGCAATTTTCAACGATAGTGATGTGATTATGTCATGTGAATGTCATGAATTCACAGTTATTGAATTGTATGAGTCCACATAAATCTTATACAGATTTGTGATTAAAATGAGTTTGGAGATTGTTTCAATGAACACAATATTCAATCCTCTGTCACCATTTGGAAATGAGGTTGCTATGCATAACTCTACTATGTTTCCATGTGATTATGCTTAATGTGGAAAGTACTTTTATGTAATTATTTTTTTGATCTTATATTTTGTATAAAGCGTAACAGAAATTTATAATCATGTTTTGTTTTGTAAATATCTATTGACTGAAAATATTATTTGCAAATTTAAGAATGATATTTAATTTGTATACATAGTATGACATACATGCAAAATTTTTGTAATAATGTGATAAAATAATATATATATATATATATATTTTTTATTATTTTTTTTATCAATTTTTATTATACATAGTGGGTGTTTGGGATGTTACTATTTTAGTAGGTTATTTTAGTTTTTCACTATTTTAGTAGGCTAAAATTTTTTGTGTTTTGGGAGATGATTGGATTTTTTTATGGTTGGTTATGATATTTGTGAGAAAGAAAACAAATGCACAATCAAAGCTGTGATGTTTTTGCACAAACAAATGTTGTGATGAAAACAAATGCACAAAACAAATGTTGTGATGTTTTTGTACAAACAAATGAGCAAAAATACAAAGAAAACAAATGTATGGAAAATATTAAACAATCTCAGAGAGTAAAATACTTGAAGAGATGAAATGAACAATTATTAAAAACTTCTAAATCATCCATACATTGATTCAAACCGATTAACAATCAAAGCTTAAAGAAAAATCCTATTATATGGCTAGGGTTTCATCAAAACCCTAGAAAAGATGAGCTTAGCCACTCATGGAGTGGAAAGAGGTAGAGGGAGAAGCACCGTCCATGGAATAGCAAGCTTGAGGAAAATCACCATTTCTCTAACCCTAGCCTCCTCTTTTCTTCAAATAAAATTCAAACCCTAAGTTAGCCTAATTTTCTTCCTTCTATTTTCAGCAAAATAGATTGAAAATTTCACGCATGTGTCCCTAGGTGGGCCGCTCGAGCGCCCATCTGGGCTGCATGTGCGGTGGTCTAGCTAGCTCGGATTTTTCGCTTCTTGCTCGGAGAATCTGCTTTCACGCACTTTTTGATTGAATTTGCATGTTACTTGTCAAATCTGTACAAATGCACAAAACACATCATCTCCACTAAATAAACAATATTGAAAGAGTAAAAATGTAACTTTAGTGGCCTCAATGTGGTACTTTTCAACTTACATCAACGTGTAAATTTTAAATTATTTTGTCAGTTAAATTTGAAATAAATGAATCAATTGAAATACAAAAAAGAAAAATACAAATTATCCCATCTATTCAACTACAAAAAAATACAAATCATTTCAAAATTATTTTCAAAATATATAACCAAACAACTTTTTAAATTTCGCAAATTGTTTTAAAAAATTATTTTTCAAAACTAAACCCTTACATTTATGCACATCAAGTTTCAATTGTTAAATTTTAGAACAAATTACTATGTGGTTCATAATTTATCTCTTGTATCAATTTGATAAGTAAGAAAGTTTAACATAATTTTAAAAATAAAATCATTAAAAATTTAAAAAAAATGATAACTTTTTTAATTAGAAAAAATATCACATCAATGGGATGTGAAGAAAATAATTACAAATTAAGGAGAAATTTCATATATATTAATAATTAAATTTATAAATTTTTTCTTGAATTTATATTTTTTTTCTCTTAGTACCACTGTCAAGTAATAACCCCTTTTAACTAATGGACAAAGTTTCCAAACACCCAAATATTAGGAGGTTATCTAATAATTTCTCTCTCATTCTAGGTTTCTTTTGGCAAAAGGTAAACTTTTTTGGCTTTTAACTTTTTTTATTTAATCACGTAATTTTTATATTATTTTACAATTTTTTTTTTGAAAAAAAATTAATTTTAACTTATTTTTCGAAACAACCCTATTATCAGCAAAACAACCACTATCTAAACATAAATTATTGAATAATTAATGGGGAACTATATCACAGTCGTATAGAAAATTTGTTTTTATATAAACATAGTCCACAACTTTTGAGATTATTTCATTTTTACCTCTATACTTTTACACGATTTTCAATGATCCTCCACACTATTCTTATTTTCACGCATACCCCCATACTATTTAAATTACTATTAATTTTGCCCTTGTCGTCACATTTGAAACATAAAAAGTTAAAAAAAATTACATTTTGACTCCAAATTTCAAAAGAAAGATGCAGATCCATACTTTCCTACCAGCAAACCACCACCACCAACCACTAACTTCAAGCCCTTCTATCTCCTTCCTCGTAGCTTCGTTTTGCCTCATTTTTACGTCGTTGGATTCAACTCATGGTCTAGTTTTCGTATCACATCTCACACGTCTTGTTCTTCCTCTTTTCCATGCTATTGGAGCTCCAAAAGTTGATTAAAAAAAATAGACTTTTCTTCTCGTTTTTGACTTTTTTTTGAGCCATTTTTCGGATTTCATATCTTTTTCGATTCTTGATGGTTCTATTTCATTCTTTCGCTATTCTCTTCACCTCACTTCCTACTTCACTCTACACTACCCCGCTTTCTCATTTCTTCGTGTAATGGGCAATTTTGGTATACCGAAAGTTGTTCGAAAACTAATTTTGAAAATTTCAAAATATTCATGTTTTGTTTCTTTCTTCTCCATCTTCCTCATTCTTTTTTTTCTTCTTCTTCTTCACTTATAACATGATGTAAAACATGGTTCTAGGTGGTAACGACTGGTAATGGTGGTGGTGGTGGTGGTCCGGCGATGGTGGTGGGTTTGGTGTTGTAAAGTGGTGGTGATGGTAATGCTTATGGTAGCGGTAATGGAACTTGGTTGTGAAAAAGGTGGGTTTGGTGTTGTAACGTGGTGGTGATGGTAATGCTCATGGTGGCGGTAATGGAGTTCAGTGGCGATGAAGTTGGTGGTTTGGGTGGTGATGTTGGTCAAATTGATGAAGAGATATATATCATCTTTCTATATATATATATACATACATATCAATAATCTATCTCCATAACAACCCTGTTGAAATTGAATAGCTCCATGATTTTCTTCTTCTTCTTCTCTTCTTCCCCAAAATTCTTTATTGTTATCATGATCCAAGAAGACCCATCATCATCATATAGCTTCATTCGATTACGAACCAAGACAAATACAACAGAAAAATAGGATATGATTGCATGATTTTACATTGGAAGACCATCCTGTGGTCTTTACTGATCCCTACATATTATATCGAAAAAATATGAGTAGTCATCCTTGCCTTCTAGTAACTAACGACTTTTAAGATAGATGAAACAAATTGCACAGTACACATGAAATCATAAACCTCCTTTATTTATTTATTTATTTTTGAAATAAGCATCACAAGTAGTACAATTGCCATGTGTATTTTGGAGTTTCAACCTTGCTTGATGCCAATTCTGGAGATGGTTTGAAGGCAGAAGAAGAACAGATGGAGGTGAATTTATATCTGAACTTATGAGCTTTTGATGTCAAACCTATCATTTTAATCTTGACATTATTTTATCTCTTTCAAAATGCAAAAATATAAAAAAAATAATAATGAAGAAGAAGAAGAAGAAGAATAAGAAGAAGAAGAAGAAGATCACTACCCGAACCACTAGCTTCATCGCACTACATTACCATTATCGCCACCACCACCATCACTAGTTCCGTTACCACCTAGAACCATGTTCCACATCATGTTATAAGTGAAGAAGAAGAAGAAGAAGAAAGAAACAAAAGATAAATGTTTTGAAATTTTCAAAATTAGTTTTCGGACAACTTTCGATATACCAAAATTGCCCATTACACGAAGGAGTGAGAAAGCGAGGTAGTGTAGGGCGAAGTAGGAAGTGAGGTGAAGAGAATAGCGAAAGAATGAAGTAGAATCGTCAAGAATCAAGAAAGCTATGAAGTCCGAAAGATGGCTCGAAGAAAAGTTGAAAACGAGAAGAAAAGTCTTTTTTTTTTTTTTACAACTTTCGAAGCTTTGATAGCATGCAAAAAGAGAAAGAAAAAGACGTGTGAGATGTGATACAAAAACTAGACCGTGAGTTGAATCCCACGACATAAAAATAAGGGAAAACGGAGCTATGAGGAAGGAGATAGAAGGGCTTGAAGTTGGTGGTTGGTGGTGGTGATTTGTTGGTAGGAAAGGGTGGGTTTGCATCTATGGACTCGCATTTTTCTGCACCCCGTCTTTCGAAAAGGGTTTGAAAAGAAGGCCTCACAGTTTAGACTCCCGCGGTTCTGAATCTAGTCTCATAAGTGCAATGAGAAACTGATAAACACCAAAGAGTCCAATCCGGCAAATCATTTTGAAAAATCGATTTTCAAGCAAATAATGCCAAGATTGGACTGTTTTCCAGATACAGAGTTGCTACATAAATATTTTATTTTTCGGGAATTTAGGAAACCCTGACTCGTGCCAAAGGCCACGTGTCTGTCATCACCAAAGTTACCTCGGCTCGGGAACTTGGGTACGAGAGGGGAAGGTCTTGAAATGAGCACCCTCGCTCGCCCAATCAAAAGATCAGCCTTTACTAATCATGATATGTTCTTTTATAAACATTATGTGTTCTTATTCTAATTATTAAACTAACTTTACTATGTGACGCACACAAGCAAGTATAGACTAGTCGCAAGATTTGGAACAATTCAACTCATGTTTTGTTTTTGAAAATGGTTTGAATTTGCCACCCTCAAGTGGGCTTAAAAGATGCGGATTTGCCACCAAACTTAGTGGGCTTAAAACATGATTTTGCCACAACAAAGTGGGCTTAAAACTCACATTCGTTGAATCGTTCCAATTCAAACAATCAAGCCTTCATCCACAGGCATTCATGTAGTTTAGCATATAAGCATATAGTCTCATGGCAAGCATGTTAAACATGGCAACATGGCAATCACACTCGTACAAGTATGCTAAAGTGTAAAACTCACCTAGTACTCCAAGCTAGGAAAACAAAGTTAGAAAAATATGCATGATTCCCAACTATACAAAATGCCTAATGCAATATGGAATTAATAGGCTCAGCTACTAATATGGCATTTGATTTGATTCAATTTGATAACATGCTTTTAAATACGTATTCAAATAAGTATTGAAAATACAATGCAATTTGAATGATGCGCCGAGCCTCGGTGCATGCAAGACAAATGAATGAATGCAAACATGCGAGCATAAGGTATGCGAATTGAAAATGTCCCTAATCTAACCATCAAAAGCGGTTAAGTAAAAAGGAGAAAGACGCGGGGTTGGAAGACATGCACACATGCACGCACACTTATTACAACATTATGCCCTTACAAAGGAGGGTCCGAATGAATAATAGCTAAGCTAATCTCGCTAAGCTAATCTAATCTAATTAAACTAATTAGACTAATTATTACAAACCAAATGAATAACTAGCAAACTAATTACTAATTATTACAATACTTTAATCCACTAGCAAACTAGTTAATGAAACACATGCACACTAACTAATCGTGCAAAACAAATGTTAAAACTACACTACGTCAGCTTTGCCTCGGGAAGTGGAGGATGCATGCACTCGGTTTTCGCCCCGAAAAGCCCTCTGGTTTGCTCTTGAGAGGCTCTGTTTGCAGGGTTGAGCTTACTCCAAGAACTTTTTGCTCCACCGTACCAAATCAATGCTGAGGACTGCACCAGTGGCCTGTCGGCCATGGGAGCTTGCTGCCGGCCCCCTGTTGGCAAAAAATGTGCGTTGCCGGCCAAGAATGAGCCACTGTTGCTGGCCAAGAATGAGCCACTGTCGGCCACTGGTGTTTTGAATCACCACACTGCAACAGAGCACAAACAGAGAAAAATTGAGGTTTTTCCAGGGATTTATTTGTACTGTGCCTCTCCTTATTATCTCAAAACATCAAAGGAGTGGCGCTCTTGGATCCAAAACCACCAATCAAGCATTTTCAATGCATGATGGCCAAAGATCCAAGGAGTACAATTTCAATAAATGCACAAAAACAAGACTCTAGACCACCGCCTTATCATGAATGATCAAAGGCAATGGAGACCAAGGAGATTGGCTCATTTCATCACTTTGAGTATGAAATGCGCCAATCTTCCTTGTGTTCAATATCACGTCCGATTCAACACATGTAATGCAACACAACATGCTTAACTTGCTCAAGTTTTACTTGTCATGTTTTATTTACTCATTTTAATTACCGACCCATTCTTTAACTGGTTAAGTCCAAGGTGAGAGTCCTCTAATGGAAAGAGGGCTTAAACCACAAGTACCTTGAGCATGAAAAAGGCCTCATGCTGTTGGTAATGAACTCCCAAAGGAATTAAACCATTAGGCATGAGGGTCTTGATTCCACACTCAGGCCAACAAGAGGCTCAAAGCCACTTTCAAAACAAATTAAAGAGTGAAGAATAGAGGGAGGTTGCAGATATTTCAATGTTGAAATGGAGTGCAAAAAGACACTAAAACATGAAAACAACACATGCAAGTCATTTTTAAAAGCCTAAAACATTAAGCTAATGAAGCCATTGCACTACAACCACACAATACAAGCCTCAAAGGACCAAACCGACTCAAAATAGAGTTAAAACATGCTAAAAAAGTGGCTAAAGCTTGCTGAGATTAATGCACAAAATGCTAGAAAAACATGCTCACATGCTATCTTGCAAACAAGACTCAAGAGCAACTCTCAAGAGCAATGAAAGAGTGAAACAAATGAGTATGTGACAGAGTTACAAATACTAAAATTACATGTAAAAAGACACTTTAACATGTAACTAACTCAAGCAAATCAAGTTTGAAGGCCTACAACACTAAATTAGTGAAGATCACTACACTATAGGCATGCAATACAATGCTCAAAAGGCACAAACACTTCAAAACAGTCCTAAAACAGCCTAAAATGAGTCCTATAACATGTTTGAAGTAAGCTAAAAATAGCTAGAATAAGAGGCCAAAAACATAGCATAAGCTAAGCCATTAAGTACAATTGCACTACAAGCATATAAAGCAAGCCTCAAGTGCTCCAAGTAGCCCAAAACAGAGCTAAAACATGCCAAAATAAAGCCTAAAACATGGTTGAATTAAGCTAGGTTAAGCTAGAAAATCAAGCTAACATGTGAAGCAATCTAGGCATTGAAGCATGACACAAGGAGGGGAGGCTACCCTTCCAATTTTAGACCTCAAAACATGGTTTTTACCACTAAAAATCCCATAGAATTCAGTGGTTAAAAGGCCAAAAAAGTTGTTTTAAAAGCTTTGAAAGTTGACACAACAACTTAATAATCAAGCAACAAGAAAGGTAGACTGCCCCTAACTCCAAACAAATCTCAAACCACCATTTTAGACCATGAAAATAGAGATTTTTAGAGGTTAAAACCAGCCTCAAAATAGTATGTAAAGATGGCAAAACAAGTATTTGAATTAAGCTTAAAACTAGGGCTGAGCAAGGAATCCGTGAAATCCGTAATCCGATCCAGTCCAGTCCAATCCAATAGGTTTGGATTGGTTTTTTGAATCTGTGGTTCGGTTCTGGATCGAAGAATTAAAATCCGTAGTCCACGGATTGATTCCGGATTGAACCCCACGGTTCCGGATTGGAACCGATCCGGACCGTATGTAAATAGTCTATATTTTTATTATACATCATCCCTCATAGTATCTTCTCTTATTCTATATAAAACATAAACTCAAACCTAAACCCGTATAATATCTTCTTTTATTACTGTTGTTCATTAGTTTTTAGTTTTAATTTATAATGGTCTAAATTTTATGGTGAAACCAGTTTTCTTACGGTTGTTTAAATTTTAGAACAGTATGTTGCTATTATAGAAAAACATGTTGCTATTGTGGAACTAATATAGCGCTATGTTTATGTTTTTATGAAATTAAAGTGTTATATATATATATTTTTGTTATTTAATTATGTGAATCCGTGGTCCTAAACTGATCCAATCCGTGTTTAAATGGATTGGTTCGGATTGGTTCCATGATTTAAATGGATTGGATTGATTCCAATTTTTCAGGAACCGTAGATAACGGATTGATCTTGGTTTTACCCCAATCAGGTCCAATCTGGACCATGTTCACCCCTACTTAAAACACAAGTATTCTACCTCTTGAAGACAAGATACAATTTAGGCACCAAAATCAAGCCAAACCCAGCCAAAATCCTTTTCTAGAGCTCAAATAGGACCTTAAGCAACCTCAACTCAATGGTGATCAAGTTTGATCAAGGGCTTATATGCAAGAGTGTAGAGAATTTAGGCTATAAGACACAAAATATCTAGAGAGAGAGAGGATTCTAGAGAGAGAGGGAGAGCTTTTTTTTATCTTCAAAAATTTCTAACCCCCACACATGCAAGAGAAGGCCTCTATATATAGAAGATGCAAAATCCCCTCAAAGAGATCTAGCCATACACGTGCACGAAGATGGCTCAATCTGTGCAAACAGCTGGCACAAAATATCAGAAAATATCTACTGATACACTGGTGGCCAGTCGGCCATCAATGATGGTCGGCAGGGGCTCATTGATGGTCGACACGGCACATCAATGGCCGGCAGGACAAAATCCATGGCCGGCAGTGCCCAAACATGGCCGACAGAGCATCAAAAACAACATGCTGAAAGGACCTAAACATGGTCCAAAAATGTGACAGAATTGATGCAGGGTTTGGAAAGCTTAACCTGTG
Source organism: Camellia oleifera (assembly GCA_022316695.1). Taxonomy (NCBI): domain Eukaryota; kingdom Viridiplantae; phylum Streptophyta; class Magnoliopsida; order Ericales; family Theaceae; genus Camellia; species Camellia oleifera. The sequence goes on along the minus strand of CM039314.1, from coordinate 13,679,960 downwards.
GCGTTCTGCCGTGGATTTCGAGTGCTCGACGAGCAATCAAACTTATCACTGGATGTACCTGCAAGAACATCTAAGTCTTGAGAATGATAAAAAATGGAGTGTCTACAGCATCTTTCTTTCGAAATTTGGGGCCAAAATGTAATTCTTTTAACTTTTTCCGCTTCAAATGTAACGACAGGGGAAAAATTGCTAGTAACTTAAATAGTATGGGGGTATGCGTGAAAATAAGAGTAGTATGGCGGGGTCATTGAAAATCATGTAAAAGTATAGGGGTAAAAATGAAATAATCTTGATAATGCTACAGACACTCAAAAAACACAACTTCCACAACCCCCACTCACTTGTGATTGGTTCAGGAAGGAAAGAAAAAAAAAATAAAAAAAACAAAAACACATAATTGATCCATATCATTTTGAGGGTCATGAGAGTCTCCAACTTGGGAGTCCAAGCATTTTTATTTTTATAATTTTTTTTGTCCCACTATCCTGCAATTAACATAATTAATTACTCATAATCATTAGGGAGACTTACGGGTCAGTCCTATTGATCGGATTTATTTACCTGTAAGTTTTGTTAATTTTTTCACCTATTAATATCCCCAAAATACCCTTCCAACACTTCCTTCAACAACTCAATCATCATATCATTGACATGACCCACCATTGTACACTTCTAGCCATCAACGATCACTTCTGATCACCAATGATTCCGGCAACCTCCGATGATCACCTCCGACAACCTCTTCTAGTGATAGTTCCCAACACCACTTTTTTAGCAAAAATAATGTCCATCTCTACTATATTAATACCGTCACTACCTCCTTAAATCTGATGGCGACAAAAAAATAGAAGAATGTGAAGACGAAGAAGAAAAAGAAAGAGAGAGAGAGGAAAATGATGAAGATGAGAAGGAAAAGGAAAGGCCTTACTAGAAAATAGTTGCCCTTCGTGTCGTAGATCAACATAATCATGCCCTTACCATTTGTTCTTTGTCCTCTTTCCAATGATGAATTTATCACTGATAGATTGACCCATACAACATATTCATCTCTTCATTGACAAATCAGTACTCTATCATTTTTCTAATGATAAATTTATCACTGATAGATTGACTCATCTAGCATATCACTACAACAAAAAAGGGTTTTTATGGCGTGCAATGCACGCCGTAAAAACCCTTCTACGACGTGCAGTGCGTGTCATATTATGACTAGTCATGGAAAGTCATTCACTTTCAACGACATGCTTCGTACGCCGTTAAAAACTATTTAACAGTAGATTTTGTGTGTCGTTGTTATTTTTTCTACGACATGCTATAGTACGCCGTTAAAAACTATTTGACGGTAGATTTTGTGCGTTGTTGTTACTTTTTCTACGGCTACTTTTGTACACTGTAAAATATGTAATACAACGACTTATTATGCCTGTCGTAAAATATGCAATTTTTTATTTTATTTTTAAATTCAGCAGGTTCTATTTGACCAATTTTGTACAATCTAACAAATATTACAAACAAGCATCACAAAACATCAATCAACCACCAAAATATTGTTTGAAATATTAAAAAGAAACTACATCCATAAATCATAAACATTCAATAATTGTCTATACATTCCAAACATTCAAAAACTATATCCCTAAGTTCTAAACTGTACAAAAAGTTTAAACCATCCAAAACTATGCATATCAAACTTTCTAAACATATCAACAACTATTAAGAGATTATCTAAAACTACTGACAATAGTTCCTATAATAGTTGCTGCTGCAGCTGTAGCAAATCCACTTGCTCCTATCACAGGGACGAGGGTGCCCAATGTATGTGTTTGTAGACGCGCCTAAACGTCCTGAGAAAATCCCGTTTTGTTCGTTGGGCTCACTACAGTTCGGACTCAATGTCACGGTTCTTAATCTGATCTTGCAAAGTGCAATGCGAGATTGATAAATCACTAAAGAGTCCAAATCCGACAAATTGTTTTGAACAATTGATTTTTAGAAAGAAGTGCCAAACATGGACTGCTTTGCTAGATATAGAGTCGCCACCTAAATATTTTATTTTTGAAAAATTTAGGAAACTCTGACTCGTGCCTAAGGCCATGTGTCCGTTATCACCAAAGTTGCCTCGGCTCGGGAACTTGGGTACGAGAGGGGAAAGTCATGCAATGAGCACCCCTGCTCGCCCGATCAAAGATCGGCCTTTACTAACATGATATCTTGTTTTTGAAATCTCATGTGCTCTTATTCCGGTTATTAACCTAGAATTACTATGTGATGCACACAACATACAAGTATAGACTGGATCGCCTAAGTTGGAACAAAACATCTCATGTTTGTTTTTGAAAGCGGTTTGCTACTCGTAAGTAGGCTAAAATGCGGATTTTGCCACCCTCAAGTGGGCTTAGAAAACATGGTGATTTGCCACTCTCAAGTGGGCTTAAAACTCGCAATCAATGAATTGTTCTAATTCAAGTAATTCAACCTTCACCCATAGGCAATTAGGCAGTTATATCACATAAGCAGTTAGCCTCATAGCAAGCATGCTATCATGGCAGTCACTCACATACATGCATGGATGCTAAAGCATAAGAACTCACCGAGTACTCCAAGCCAAAACAGAAGCTATGTTAGAAATCAATGCATGATCCTAGCTATGTTAAGAATGCCTAATGCAACACATACAAAGTGCAACTAAGATAGGCTCGGCTATTCTAAAATGTCATGTGAAATGCAATTTGATACATGTATTCAAACAGGAATTGAAATACAATGCAGTTAGTTTGATGCGCCGAGCCCGGTGCATGCAAGACAGATGAATGGATGCAAACATGCAAGCATAAGGATGCTAATCGAAATATGCCCTAGAACTAACCATTGAAAGCGGTTAAGTAAAAGGGAGAAAGAAATGGGGGTTGGAAGACATGCATCACACACAGGCACACTTATTACAAAATTGTGCCCTCTCGACGGAGGGTCTGAATAAATAATACAGAACCGACTAATTAACTAACTATTCTAGCTAATTAATTATTACACAACCAAAATTGAAACAAATATACATTTTAAGCTAACAAAACACTGAAATGGCCTCATGACGAGGGATGCATGCATGCTCGAATTGCCTCGCTTGGAAATCCATCGCGATGCCCCGACTTGCCTCTGTTTGCAATTGATCTCAGAACACTGCACAAAGCTCCAGAAGGCTGAAACTCCACCAAGGGAACCTGTGGAAAGGCTGCCGACCAAGTGTTGGCTTTGGAGACCATCTGCCGACCACTTTTTGTGGTGAAAACCAGAAAAAGTGGTCGGCCTGCCACTTTATTTGGTCAGCCGACCAGTTTTTGCTGTTGGTTTCTGGTTTTCTGCAATAGAGGGCAAGAGAGGGGCATGACAAAGTATTTGCAACACATGTGTGCACAATCATCCTCCCTATCATTACATGAGCTCAAGGAAGTATAGTTCTCGATCCTCGAGCCATCAATCATGCATCTCGAAGCATGATGGCCAAGGAGCTGAATTGCGTAACTCAATATGAAATGAATGCACATGTGAACACGTAAAGCCTAAAACTTCATCATGTATAATCAAGAGTGTTGGCGACTGGGAATTGAGGTACATTTCATCATTTCAAGTATGAAACGCCCTTTGTCTCCCGTGTTTGGGCTAACTCCTATCCCAAACACAATGCGACAAACATGGTATACACAATGCGACTTCAAGCATACAACTTAATGCAATACAACTTAGACATGCAAACGTGCAAAGGGGTAAACATATGAACATGCAACTAGCATACACAATGCTATGAATTCCATGGCATACACAATGCTCATGACACTAGCATACACAATGCACGTGGCAACTAACATACACAATGCAATGAATATGGCATGCACAAATGCAATGTTTGATCATGCAACCACATGGCATACTCAATGCTATGGACTACATGGCATACTCAATGCACAATGGACTTATACCAAAATGGATAGGCCTCGGCCATGTCCAAATCAGCGGCCATAATCACCAAAAAGAAGGCACAAAATGCAAGGCATGCATGCATATGCATTGGCCTGTAAGTTAGGTAACAATAGACAACCCTTAGAGGCATTCAAAGGGTGAAAGAAGTAGGAATATGGCAGACCTAAATGCTTTGAAATATCATGGGAAATGATGCCAAATTACCCAATCAACACAAATGAGGCATGCAATGGCACCCAAAGCTTGAAGCTAGCATACGCATTTGTACTACAACTATGCAAAACATGAAGCATATGACTAATGTAACCAAAAACAATCCCAGAGCATGGTAAATCATGGACAAAAGCTTCTTAAAGTTAAGCCAAAAGCATGCTAGAATGACATGTTAAAGCATGATGCATGTTAGGCTATTTCATGGAAATGCATTACAAGTGTATGGAGCATGCAAGAGCCAACCAAACCAAACCAAAAGAGAGTCATGACATGGCAAAACATCACCAAAAGCATGCTGAAATGGGAACAAAACAACCTAGAATGACATGCTACTTTATGAAGCATACAAGACTAGTTTGTGTGATTTACACTACAAGTGTATTAGGCATGCACGGGATGACCGAACCAAGTCAAAACAGATCTGAGGCATGTCAAAATAACCCCAAATAAACACTAAAATGATAGCCCAAAGGCCTAAGCATGATGGCATGCACAATGACCTATTCTTAAGGCATGAAACACCAACTCTTCAAAGCATTGAAAGAGTGACCAATGTGAGGGTATGGCCACATTACACAAACTGAAATCATGTTAGAGATGAGGCCAAAGCATGCAAACAACTCAAGTAAGCCATGTTAGGGACCATGAAACTCAAAGCTAGTGAGCCAAAATGCACTAAGGCTATACAAAGCAAGGCATGCATGACCTAAAACACTTAAAACAGAGCTTAAGCATGGAAAAACATGGACAAAATCATGCTGGAGTGTGGTCAAAAAAGGCTAAAATGATGGTCCAAAGTATAGAGCATGTTAGGCTAGCAATATGGAATTACACTACAAGTGTATGAATCACTCAAGAGACCATCAAACCAGCCAAAAATAGAGTCATATCTGGTCCCAAAAGTCACCAAAACAAGCTTAAACAAAGCCACAAAGAAGTGCAAAAACATGCTCATTTGATAGACCCTCTATGCATACAAACAAGACAAGAGGAGGGGGGGGACCACCCCCTCTCATTTTAGGCCTTAAAACCACATTTCCCCCATTGAAAATCTACTGGATTTCAGTGGTTAAAAGGCCAAGAGAAGGTGATCTCAAAGGCTTAAAGAGATGGCTCAAAACAAGGCAAAACAAGGCCTAAGAGGGGGTAGATTACCCCCAACACCAACAAGGCCTCAAACAAACATGTTAAGTACTAAAAAATAAAGCTTTTTTTAGTTGAAAGTTAAGCTCAAATCAGCATGCAAATATAGCTAGGAGAGTAACCAAAAAACAAAGCTTAAAGAGGAGAAAAGGGGTTACCCTTGAAACACTGCAACAACAGCAATTCCTCCAGCCCAAAACCAACTCTTATGACCCAAAAACCACCTCCAAGGATCTCAGCTCAAATATGGTGGTCTGTGGCTAGGAGTTGTAGTGCAAAAGTGAAGGAATAACACTCTTTAAGGCATAAAATATAGAGGGAGAGAAGAATATAGAGAGGGAGATGTATCTATCACTCTTAGCCAATTTCAGAACCTGGAGAAGGGAGAGAGGCCTCCCCTTTTATATAAAAACATGAGCTAAAGCTTCTTGGAGAAGCTTAGAGCTTGGATGCCATCCTTCCATACAAGTGTATGGAGGATGCAATCTGTGCACTCCAGCTGGCACAGTTGGCATCCACAGACTCTTCAAAATCTGCAGGAAGGTCGCCAACCAGTTAAAGTGGTCGGCCGGCCACTTTTTCTGGTCGGCCGACCAGTTTTTCAAAGAAAGTGGTCGACCAACTAGTTTTTCTGGTCGGCAGGAAAATTCTACTTTCCAGGTCCAATTTCAAATGGCCATAACTCCTTCATATGGACTCCTTTTCAGGTCATTCTTGTGTCCAAATTGAAGCCCTAGAAGTAATGTTTCCAATGGTGGCAGTCTTGTATCAAAATTTCAACTGTGAAAAAAGTTATGCCTGTTTTGGTGAAGCCGCGCAGTTTTGGTCCTGCCCAGATTCATGCCGAACTTCTCCCAAACTAGTTTTCTTCTCTCCTTTCCTCTTTTATTCAACTCCAAACCCCTAAACAAAGTGTTTTGAAATATTTTTCAATGATTTCATCTCTCTTTTATTCATTTCCACTTTGTCCTTGCTCGGTTTACCGAAAAGCGCGACATTTAACAAAATGCGAGTGTCGGAACATTGTAGAAACTTTATTTTCAAAACATTTTGAAAGAGAGGGTTTCAAGGTCTAAAATCTTTTGATCAAGATTGTTTTGGTCCAAAAGGGGTATGAAGTTGAGATTTGTCTCTCTCCTTGCCGAAGAAATTGAACTTTTGCCCTGCATACATTTCTCCACCAAGTAAACCATCAGTAGTGCCCAAGTCTTAAGGGCGGTCAAAAATGGGGTGCCTACAGTGTTAAGGCACCTAAACCCGTGGCAGTAGCTGGAGCAATTAACTCTGTTGCATTTCTTGTCTGCATGACAAAGGAAACTTCACATAAGTACAAAAACCAACGACTCAAGGACAAAAATATTTCTTGAGGTATTAAGAAATGATCAAGAAATTTTAAAACATCAACAAAACATTCCCAAAATTAATAAGATAATTCAATGGCCCCATAAAAGCAATGCCATAATGAAAAATTAGCAAAAATTCAAGATCTCAATAGTCTTAACGTATATGCAAATAAAATCCACATAAAGCAAAACTACTAAAAATAAACACTAAAACACTAAATCCACATGATTAAACCCTATTTTTACATTTATAGTTGTAGAATATTTTTTCCTGGTTATTTGTTTTTTGGTAGTAAGTACTAAACTACTAAAAATAGGGTTTATTCATGTGCATATTGATAAAAGGCATTAAGCCACCTAGTTTTAATTGTGATACAATTATTATCTAGCCTCAAGGTAAATTACACACCCCTCTTCTCTTCTCCAATCTTGCTTACTCTTCTTAATCTACCTCTTAGCATGTCCTGTGTATGTATGAAATGTTGGTATGCTTGGAAATGGGGTGTAAGTTTAGGTGTTAGTATGAATAAGTGATGCTACCTTGTATTTTCTACTGATTTCATGACTGCTGCAACTTTATCACTCTTGGAAAAATATCAAACTTACTTCTTTTTCAAAACTGATTGTAGGGGATGTTCTTTGAGGTGTTTAGAGCATGTGACATTTTGGTAGCCCATAATTAGACATTTTTATGGTCTAAACAATTTTCTTAAACAATCTAGCCCCGTGTTTCGAGAAAACAGTCCATTTTGACTTAAATACAAATACAAAACTATACAAGTCAATTTGATTAGTATATTACTCTATACTTGTATTTGTGTTTGAACCATCAAGCAAATGATTACAATAACAGAAATGTCAGCAAGGAAAAAAAATGCTAAAAACCCATATGATGAAAGCCCACAAATGAAGCCATGAATACCTTAAAGCATCCTTCAGCAAATGTCTACTTATATTACATTCAAACATAAAAATATAGTTGATTGGTTCTAAGAGTAAATATCAATCTCTCACTATTAAGGGCACACAGTGTCAATAAGCTATGGTTTTTAGCTTCTGGGACATATCATCCCTATGTATTCCTTTTTCCTGTCCACTGCAAACAAGAATTGTTTTCAAAGGTTTAGAAAAACCAGCAACATAAAGAAGAATCTAAGAGTAAATATCAATCTCTCACTATTAAGGGCACGCAGTGTCAATAAGCTATGGTTTTTAGCTTCTGGGACATATCATCCCTATGTATTCCTTTTTCCTGTCCACTGCAAACAAGAATTGTTTTCAAAGGTTTAGAAAAACCAGCAACATAAAGAAGAAAGGATGTATCAAGCATATGAAGAGGAATCTAAAGAGAATTTCCTATTAAGATCATCACATTAAAGCCAAACATTATTCTATTTAAAGGATGATGAGGACCACAATCATCTATTCTTTGAGTGCCCTTTTTCATTTAGAATTTAGTCCACTATGAAAGCTAAGTGTAATGTGACCTGGCCTAATATGAACTGGAACCAACTTGTGCATTGGTTAGCTTCCTAGCTTATTAGTTCCTCACTGTTTGTCACTATTTGTAAACTGGTCTTCAGTTGTTCTATATACTGTATCTGGCAGGAAAGAAATTGTAGGATCTTCCAAACTACAAAGTCAAATGAGGTGGCTATAATCAGCAGGATACAAGAATTAGTGAGGTGCAGAGTGATGTCAATCACTAACTTCAAGGTTGATTTAACAAATAATTGGTTCTTGAAGGAATGGCCTCTACCTGACTCTGTGCTTAAATCTAGTAACTTTTAATAACCTCCAGGTACATGGCTAGTACTTTCTTAGGGAGGTGGGTTGAGTGTTGTGAGCCCTACACTAGCATATTGAGTGAGTGATGTGAGATTTGTGGGTTGAGTGTGGTGAGCCTCCAATTTTTTTAACTAATGCTCTCAGTGCAGGTTAATTTTTTGCAAGTTGCTGTCTGATCTATAGAGATGTGAGTTAAGTGTAGTAAGATCCTAAATAGGCGTGAGTGAGTGTGGTGAGCTTTGAAGGTTGAGTGATGTAGCCCCCCGTGGGTTGAGTGTTGTGAGATACATATTTGTCTGTTTACTAATATACTTGTTTTAGCTCTGAGTTTGAGTGTGATTGAGGGTTGAGTGGCTGCAGCCCTTTTGAGAGTTTTTGTGCATGCATTTTCTGAACTGTATTATCTTAGCTTGTGTTGATTCCTTGTGTTTCCAGGCTCCTTTAGTTGAGTTTTGGTTCTTGGCACCCACCGCTTTGAGGACGATCCATCCAGATTAATCAAATATTGTTGACTTTCTATAGTGCTCTGTTACCCTCTCTATTTGGCTTTTTATTTGTGACGATCCAGAATTCTTCCCTCCGCTCGAACGGAAGAGTTGACGCTCGAGCGGACTTTTGGAGTTTCCAGCAATTGTGCAGACGGCCTGAGATTCTGGGAGTTGTGATTCTCCGCTCGAGCGGGGGGGAGTTTACGCTCGAGCGGATGGCTTTGTTGGTCTGCACGCTCGAGCGGAAGAGTTGTCGCTCGAGCGGGCCTCTAGGTTGAGTTGTATTTCTGAAGTGTGGGTTTGTTTTGGACATTTTTATTAGTGTATTTGGAACCTTCTTATTTTATTTTGGAGTATTGGTTGTGGTGGTGATATGATGGCAAAGTAAGATTGGGCCAAAAGCTTTAATTAGAATAAATTGTCGGCGACCAGCCGTCACTCTTTTATCCTTTTCTTTGTCCACACTTTGAATTTGGATGTGAGGTTAGAACCATTGGAAAGCTTATTTCCGGGGCTTCAATTTGGACACAAGAACGACCTGAAACGGAGTTCGGATGGGAGAGTTATACCTGTTCAAAGTTTTGAAATCTGTGTTGAGGGCAGGTCCGCTCGAGCGGAAATCAGTCCGCTCGAGCGGGAATTACGGGACAGCAGCGTTAAAAACTGGTTTTTGAGATCTTTTTCCATGTTTTCTTCAATCCTCTTCTTTCCTCTTTGCCTTAGTCCGAAACCCTAACTCTCAAACCTTTGATTTCACCCATTTTTATCAACAATCCACCATGGTTTTGGCATGAAGGATGGAGAACTAAGGAGGATCAATGTTTTTACCCGATTAAAATTTGGATTGGTGAAAGTTTCTTCTCAAGCTCACCCCTTTGCTTGATTGTTGAGGTAAGGGTTGAAGACTCTTTAATATTTACATCCATAGATAGGTTGGAGGTATCTTCATTGTATAATGGTGCAAGTTTTCATTTATGTTATGTATATAGAAGAAATTATGAGATTTTGGGAATTTTGGGGTTTGAACATTGGGGGTTTTATGGTTTGAAGATATTGGGAGTTAATTGATGGGTTTAAATAATGGTTTATGAATCCTAGATGTGTAATTGATGGAAAAATAGTGTTGGGTTAATAAGTTTGATTATTTTCTTGAAACCCTAAGTTTCTTAAGGATGATAACCAAAGATTTAACCCAAATTGAATGTAGAATAATGAAATTGACGTATTGAATTATGTATATACAAGTTTAATTGGTATTTGGTGATGTTTGAAAATAATGTTTAAAACTGGCGAATGAACTTTGTTGGGAGTATTGTAAATCATGTTTTAATGAGAAAGGAAATTGGGGGAAAGATTTGTTGATGAGGTGGATGATGTAAACTTGGCTATGAAATGTTGAAATGAGCTTTGGCAACTTGCTTTGAATTATGTTGAATTATATTTGGTGGCATTGAATTAAATAATATGGATTCTAGTGGATGGTGACGAATATGTGGGATTGCGTTGGTTATGTTAAGTTATGTTAATAATGCTGAATTGAATTGTGAGGGATCATAATAAGTTGTGTTTGAATTATGTTGGAATTCATGTAATAATGTGAAGGAAAAATTAGGGAATTGATTTAGTAAGAATCTGGGTGACATGAACTCAATTGTGGAGTGTTGAAATGAGATTCAAAGATTTAGTTTGAATTATGTGGAAGTGCAAAGTGATGTGTAATTTGGATAAAGAGAATTAATTAAGAACGAAATAAGTTTTGTGATCCGATTTCTTTGTGTATTACAAATTGTGTAGGGACAACGACAGGGGCAGACCAAACAGCCAAACACGGTGAGTAATAGTACCTCAACCATATGTTATTTACCGTTAGTCATTATTGTTATTGACATTCTATCTTCCGTGAGTTAATGTGTTAACATGTGTGTTGGTTGAGAATGGAGGTGAACGTTAAAAGAATGATCATACACCGGTATGATTCTGAACTTATTCTGTATTTTGGGTTATGACTGATGATTATTGTCAACGTACCATCCTAAGAATTACCTATACTTCTGCATAAGAATTGCATACAACTATTAACACTGTGAAGTTGATTTATGAATTGGTCTGATTTACCTTCGGATTGTAGGTAATGTTAAGATTCTGCTAATTACGAAACAAGTATATCTATGTACAAAGAACCACAAGGAAACATTGTACCATATGTTTTGTCTGCTATTGATAATTAATGTTACCATTCAGTTATCAGCAACGTTCTGTAAACTTAAGTTATATGTTTTCAGTATACCATGAAACGAAATGATTGATTCTTGAAAGGCTATGATATGTTGAAACGAACGAACGAATATCCAGTTTCTAAAAAGTATTTGTGGCACCCTTAGTCCGGATGGCCCTCGCCCGGGGGTAACAATACCGTGGCCTATGGCCCTCGCCCGGGGGTAACAATACCGTGGCTGTTGGTATCAACTTTGTGGTCTTCGGACCTACCTGTTGTGGTCCTCGGACCTACCTGTTGTGGTCTTCGGACCTACCTGATCTGATGGCTAATGGGTGTACCACATATAATCTTATGCAAAATTTAAATATGGAAATGATTATGAAAATGATTACGGAAATGGTTTGAAATCTGGAAATGCATAAGACTCTGTTTCTGATAAGACTATGCTTCAGATATGAATATTTTCTGGTATGGAACAAAGTGCTGTATGGAACGAAGTGCTACACTTGGTGGGAGCCACCTCTGGAATCCGTACGAGCCACCTCTTGAGTCCATACATCTGTTATTTCTGTTACCACGCTTATGCGTTCTGTTATTTCCGTGATTTCTGTTATTTCTGCTATTTCCGTTGTTTCTGTTATTACTGTTATTCTGGACCTATGGTCGTTCTGCATCTGTAGGCCTATGGCTGTTCTGTATAAACTGGGCTTAAAGCCATTATGTTAAGGAAAGTGGACTATGGCTATTTTGGAAATAATCACAGCATGTAGTTAATCATATGTATCTACAGTTACGCGTTTGGTTATTCAGGTTAAATATCACATTATTTATGTACTATTATTCACTGAGTTCGCTCATTCTATATTTTGTCTGTCTCTTGTAGGTAACCAACCAGGAGATCAATCCTAATCTTTAAGACTTGTGTTCTTCTTGTCAACATTAATGTGTCAAGGCACCACCTGAAGCCGTGCATCATGTACAGTCTTGTTGAGTGCTGATTTATACTCTGGACGTCTGTTGATAGTAGATTGTATTTAATTCCTTTTTCATTAATATTTTTGTTATACGCCTATTTGTAGAAATGAGTCAAGGCATGTGTGTGTAAACTTTTTGTATAATATTCAGTGTGATGTTGAGATCCTGGCATGTTAGGAATAGCTCAATGGATGTTATTTTATGTGTTTTATATTATTGGATGCTTCCGTTCAGGCCCCATATGATATGTATAACAGGATTAGTGTCTGTTTTCGAATGGGTCATGCCCAAACTTTTAGGGGCGGGTTTGGGGCGTGACATTATTGTCCCTCCTGTTGCAGGTGTTAGCAGGCTGTTCTTTTTAGGTCTTGTTTATCCGAATCTGTTCTATTGAGGATTACTTTAATTGGGATATTTTGATATATGTGGCCTGAAATATTGCTGGATATGTTCTTTGAAGTATGTTGTGGTTTGTAAAGGCAGATTGGTGTTCATGGTTCACAGGTTATAGAAACCTTTGTTTTTGTTCATGTCCCTTATCCTTCTAGATGGGGCTTATGATACATTCACAGTCTAGCTCCATTTGTTTTGTCTAGCAGTTTGTTTCTAGATTGGGGTTGATAGTCTTTTGGTTGTATAGTGTTGTTAGGGCCTGGGGTATACCCCTTGTAAATATGTAAATTCACTTGTTTTATTTTATGACTTATTCACCAAAAAAAAAAAAGAGAAAAAGATTATCAACAAAAAATATATATTAACTATGATATCAAATTTTAATATGATAAATGCTTGGAGCACTAGAATATCATTTACCCATTCCTATTAGCAGTGTTTCCTCCTCCATGTTAGAACTGTTCTGCCACTCCCATCTTCAAACTATGATAAGTATAGCAAAGCATGTCAAGAGATTACTTAATATGAACACAAAAAGAGTCAATTCAACGACTAAAGGGGAGAATTTTGCAATTAACAGATAAACTATACTTCCCAAACAATGTTGGATGTAGCTGCAAGAGTAAACTAAGTACTAACTACCAAGAATAATGGGTGCCTTTATGAGTGGAAGTGTTTGTCATTAATTAATAAAAAAAACATTTGTCAAGTAGCATAAAGGAACTCCTTTGTCTATAAGAAAAATTTCTATGCTTTCAGACAAACATTTGATTAATAAAAATTCTTACCAAATTTCATCCTGTCAATATATGTATTCATTTAATGCCTGTAACCAACTTTCTTTGGAATATAGAGAAATTATAATTTACATTTACCCTATTACACTACCGAAGAAACCTATTCAATGTACAACTTCTCACCAATCAACAATATCAACACGTCCAATTTTTTTAACAAATACCTCAAGTTAATATTCAAATTTTTGAAATAAAAAAGAAACCTAATCTGTGTATGCACTACTTGCATATATCCAATTATTAGTCATAAAAAATAATTAAATAGAATCTCACACACACTACCTCCCTACCCTTACTTCTTTGGTCATTTATCATTTATTAAAGTTGCTTGTGATAGATAGCATTGCTTCTTAAAAAATATTTAAAAAAAAAAAGAGAAGCAGACAATAAAAGGAATTACAATTGTTCTTAAATGCATAACAAGCATTGGATGCCAATGATGTTGACATGGAGACTACAGACCATAGAGCTAAATTAATGTTTAATTATTTGTGTACAGTGGTTATGCATCTTTTTAAATTATTATTGGGCAATGGCAATTGGCAGGTGCAATTCACATTTCAATCCAAAAAAATGACAAAAAGCCAATTGAACATGAATCAGTATTTTTCCCTAGAAAAAAAAAAGTCACCGATGAATTTAAATATCAAAATCCAAAAACATCATACAAGAATGAGAACAGAATCTAATAGAAGATATAAACACAAAGACTGAATCTGATAGAATATACAAACACAAAGACTTACAAAAAAATAAACAAGATAAATGAGACAACTATGAAACGTCCTAGGATTATTCTGCTAGCTCATGAATTGCTTTCATTGTGGCAAGTCCATACCAAAATCAGTATTCAGAAGGATTTTTGAAAGCAAACTGAGAGGAACTTCACGACTAAAAGTTAAGGACTTATTCATCAGATGGGCCAACCTCTAATTGACCAAAAAAAAAATTGTGTTGGTTAAAATCATAGTATATTATTTGTAAACGAAAAATTGAAGGAGCTCAAAGCACAAGCACATACATAGTCAACCATAAATATAGCGATCCCGGGTTTACCCCTTGTTGTATAGTGATCCGGACGTGTGTCCGTGGATGTTGGTAGTGGATTGTTGTCCTGTTTACGTCCTTTCTTATATTGTATTTGAGTTATAGGATGTGTTGGGCAGGTTTGCTTCGGGTTGGTTGTGTTTGGGAGCCAAGGGTTGCTGCCCAGAATTTTTGTCCTTCGCTCGAGCGAGGAGTTGGTCGCTCGAGCGAGAGTTGAGTTTTGTGTCTGGTGGGTCGAGCCAGAGCGGCTTCGCTCGAGCGAGCGACTGCGTCTGGACTGGACCTTAACACCATGATTTCTGGCTCGAGCGAGCTGTTCTTCGCTCGAGCGATCTGGTTCGGTCTTCGCTCGAGCGAGCGGTTCGTCGCTCGAGCGTGCGTCTAGTTGCAGACCTGAAGGGTCGAGCTCCTGGCTCGAGCGAGCTTTTCTTCGCTCGAGCGAGTTTCTAGGATGTTGGCTCGAGCGAGACCTTCTTGGCTCGAGCTACGGTTTTCTGTGTCTGGTCGCTCGAGCGACCAAGTCTTCGCTCGAGCGAGCCTATTTATATCAGTTCGCAGCAGCGATCTAAACTTCACTTTTTCAAAAGTTTTATATCTTCAAACCCTAAATTTGAGAGCCTCTCTCTCTAGACTTGCCTTCTCTCTAAGAAATCATCTCCCTAGAGTGTGAGTCTACCCTAAGTGCTTTGTTAAAAAGATAGAGGGTGACTTGGGCTTCGATCTAATCTGAAAAAGTCGGTGTTTGGAGCATTTTGATCTTTGGGTCTTCATCTCCTTTTGGGCTTAAACTTTGAGGTAGGGATATCCTACTCCTCTTTATGGATTCTGTCTTTAAATTTTGACATTTTGATGTGTTAGGGATAGTTGCGTAATTTTGGGAAAGTTTGGGGCTTTTATGCAATTTTATAAAAGTTTGGGGTTTTGTTTTAAATAAACCTATATGTACGGTTGGTACATAGAAATGAGATTAATGTGGAATCATTGATGAAAATGGAACCTTAGGGGTTGAATGTTAATTATGAAAAATGCTATAATTATATTGTTTAATTAATTGGGATAATTAATTGTGGAATTGAGATGTTGATTATATATCCATTGTGCATTTATTTTCTGTTTAGAAATATCTGCTTTGGGCTATCGGTGGAGGATAGTCTTGATTGTTGTAGACAATGCATGATGATTAGGTAAATTAAAACCAATCATTGAAATGTGTCGTTAAGAATGACAGTTGAAGAATACATTAACTTTATGTACTGATTTGTGATGTGTATAATTGTTGTTTATATGCATTGTGTTGTGTTGGAGAAGATAGGGGATGTACTCCGCGGTTTAGGGGAAGATAGGGGATGTACCTCTAAACCGGATGTTGTTTGGGAGAAGATAGGGGATGGACTCCGTAGATAAAGCTCATATGCTTGTCTTGGGAATGTGATGTAGCTAGTATGCATATCTATGGAAGTAATGAAGTTGTAAGTGGTTAATATGAGCTGTTGTTTCATATGAGTTGTGTGGCCAGGTTCTGAGCCATGAGTTATAAACTGAGAATTTAATGAAAATGGAGAGTGAATTGAATATAGACTTGAAGGTCTTGGAATTGTAATGTGTTATGAAAGGATGTAAAAGTGTTGACCACCTATCAACTGTTAATCTTTTAGTCATTATTCATAACTGGTTTAGTATATTTCTACTGGGCTGTGGCTTACCCTATATGGGAACATCATTTTCAGGTACAGGCAGCATGCCACCTCCAAGGACTTAGCTTGGGAGGCTAGTGGCGGATGGACTTTTTGACTTCTACTTACTTTTGATGTGTTGCATGTAACTTCAAGCCAAGGGCTTTACGTGTATTGAGCTAGAGCTCTCTTGATTGTAACCAAGTGTTAACTTGGAAAATTGTAAGCCTTTAAGGCATCCGCTTTTATTGTTTACATGTAATACTTTTGTACAGAACAGTTCAGTTAAATAGAAGAAGGTGGACTTTTATTATGTTGATGCATGTTCGATTGATGGGTTTATTGTCATTATTTTGAGGGCATCACAACTTGGTATCAGAGCGTACCGGGTTCGAATACTTTGGGTACGTGGGAAGTGATTAGGATCACAATGGGTTTGTCTCGCTTGATAGAGACTTAGTGTAGTGTCATATGCTATGTGTTTAATTGATAACATGTTTATGTGATTATTTGGGTATGTGATTTAATTTCTAGGATGTTGATTGGATCCTTGGGTTTCTGGGAGTCTTGTTGGAAAGGCACTTGATCAATGCCGTTTCTCACAGGAACTCTGGTAACGCCTCGAGACTATCATTATCAAGAAATGAAATTCGTAAGTGCTTATGTGTTTATGTGCTTACGTGGAGTGAATTATTGTGGTCCATGTTTTAGGACGTGAGTGTTTAGTTATGGCACGTTTATAAATGTGCTAACGTTTTGTGTTACCTTTATTAGGATGTCAGGACGAGGAAGAGGTGGAAGGCGTGGTAGGCCTAGGAGGCAGGATATGCCTTTACCGGATGAGATTCCGGCAGCTCAGGAAGGGGTTGGTCAGGCCAATGTGGCCGAGCCAGTAGGCCAGCAGGCTATGGGCGCTCTAGCCCGAGAGATAGCAGGGGCGTTCAGGGAGTCGGTGGGTATTCTCAGAGCCGAGAATCAGGCTCAGGTTGTTGTTGCAGATGCAGGACCTTCTTTTCTGAAGAGGGAGTTCTTCCGGTCTAATCCGGATGAGTTTGTGGGTGATCCAAAAGAACCGCTTAAAGCTGATGAATGGCTCGAACAGACAACGAAGACGTTTGAGATGCTAGGCATCGAAGACGAAGTACTGAAGGTGACCTTGGCATCATTCCAGCTGAAAGGGGATGCGGGTCAGTGGTGGAAGTTCACCAAGGGTCGTATTGGGGGTACTTGGAAGGCTTTTGTTGACGCTTTTCAGGAGAAGTTCTTGTCTCCGGCTGTTCAGGAGAAGTTGAGGGGTCAGTTCTGCCAGCTCAAGCAGGACAGTTTATCAGTGGCCGAGTTTGAGGCCTCATTCACTAGTTTGTCCAGGTTTGCACCTGAATTGGTGGCGTCCGAGGAACGCCGTTGCATTGAGTTTGAGAAGAAGTTAAGGCGTGGCCTCAAGTTGAGAATTGTGGGGTCTATGTTTCGGGATTATGGGCGACTGGTTGATGCTGCAGCTCATACTGAGATTATGATGCAGGAAGAGGATGAAGGGCAGAAAGGCTCCAAGAGGAGTCAGGAGGGACAGGGCGATAGTAGGAGACAGAGGGGTTATAACCCTCAGCAGTCTCAGGGTGGAGTTTCTCGGTCGACTTTCCCAGTACCGAGTGCAGGCTCCGGGAGGGGCAGTCAGGGAGAGTTTACTTGTTACAAGTGTGGCCAGCCGGGTCACAAGGCTTCAGTTTGCCCGCAGAAGGGCGGAGGTCAGAGGGCTGCATCTTCTTCAGCCAGGCCACAGGGTCAGAGTTTGGGCAGGGGGCAGTCCTTGTCCTGTTATCAGTGTGGACAGCCTGGGCACCTGAAGAGGTTCTGCCCACAGTTGAGTGCCACTTCAGGAGCGTCTGGTTCTAGGCAGACGCAGGGATTTCAGCCAGCTCAGTTTGTGCAGGCCTCGAGGGCCAATCCGGGAGCTTCGTCATCCCAGTCAGTACAGCAGTCATATGCTCCCAGGGGTGAGCAGGTGGACCAGGGTCCTACAGGGCGCGTGTATGCTGTTGCCGCGCAGGATTTGGTACCAACTCCATCAGTTGTGAGAGGTACTTTTTTGTTTTGCAACTCGGTTGCTAGAGTGTTGATTGACACGGGTGCATCTCATTCTTTTGTATCTGCTGCATTTGCATCTGTGTTGGAACTGGAGTTAGCACTTTTAGCATCTCCTATTTGCGTTGTGTCACCTATTGGGGGTGAGTTAATTTTGAGGCACGGATGTAGAGGTTGTGATATAGAGGTCGACGATCATCGACTTCCCTTTCCATTTGTAGTTATGCCCATGAAGGGCTTTGATGTTATTTTGGGTATGGACTGGTTATCGTCATACCGGGCTGTTATTGATTGCTACCGCCAGAGGGTTACTTGCTGTACAGTGAGCGGGGAGTTTTTCCATTTCTTAGGAGACCGAGTTGGTAGTGTTGTGCCACAGGGGTGCGGTCCGCGAAGGCGGAATGAGCTTAGTAGTTTACTTGCTAGTTTTGAGAATGGTGAGTGTGATGAGACCCAGATTGAGTTGCCAAGGGTAGTTTGTGAATACTCAGACGTCTTTCCCGAGGATCTTATTGATTTGCCACCCCACCGAGAGACAGAGTTCTCTATTGATTTAGTGCCCGGCACGGCGCCGATTTCTATGGCACCTTATCGTTTTGCACCGGCGGAGTTGATTGAGTTGAAAGTTCAGCTCCAAGAATTGCTAGATAAGGGCTTCGTTCGCCCTAGTGTATCGCCGTGGGGAGCACCGGCCCTCTTTGCTAAAAAGAAAGACGGTGCCTTGAGGTTGTGTATCGACTACCGGAAGTTGAATCGGGCTACGGTTAAGAATAAGTACCCTATGCCCCGTATAGATGATTTGTTCGACCAGTTAAAGGGTTCCCGTTGTTTCTCTAAGATAGATTTGAGATCGGGTTACCACCAGTTGAGAGTCAGAGAGGAGGATATTCCGAAGACGGCATTCCGTACGCGGTATGGCCATTATGAGTTTCTGGTGATGCCATTTGGGCTCACCAATGCACCGGCAGTCTTTATGGACTTGATGAACCGGATCTTCCGGGAATTCTTGGATCATTTTGTGGTCGTTTTTGTGGACGACATTCTTATTTATTCACCCTCAGAGAAAGAGCACGAGGAACACTTGAGAGTGGTGCTTGAGTTGCTTAGAGCCCATAGGCTGTATGCCAAGTTTGGGAAGTGCGAGTTCTGGCTAAAAGAAGTCAAGTTCTTAGGCCATGTAGTTTCCGGGGAAGGGGTGTCTGTTGATACATCCAAGACTGAGGCAGTGCAAGATTGGGCACAGCCTAAGAGTGTGTTTGAGATCCGCAGTTTTCTGGGATTAGCTGGGTACTACCGTCGGTTTGTGAAAGATTTCTCCAGGTTAGCTTCACCGTTGACTATGTTGACTCGCCAGGAAGTCAAATTTGTATGGAGTGAGACTTGTGAAAAGTCGTTTCAGGAGTTGAAAGTTAGATTGACCACCGCTCCAGTCTTGATTATTCCGGAGAGGGGGTTGGGTTATGCAGTCTATTGTGATGCCTCACGAGAGGGTTTGGGTTGTGTGTTGATGCAGGGAGGGAAAGTGGTAGCTTATGGCTCACGTCAGTTAAAAATACACGAGAAGAATTACCCTACACACGACCTAGAGTTAGCGGCTGTGATCTTTGCCATGAAAATCTGGAGGCACTACCTTTATGGTGAGAGATTCGAGGTGTTCTCGGATCATAAGAGTCTGAAGTATCTGTTTTCACAGAAAGACTTGAACTTGAGGCAGAGGAGGTGGATGGAGTTCATTGAGGATTACGACTTCGAGTTGCATTATCACCCAGGGAAGGCCAATGTTGTGGCCGATGCTCTTAGTAGGAAATCCATTAGTGATGTAGCTTGTGTAGCCATCCGAGAGTGGGAAATGTTGGGGGCACTTGGCGAGTTTGATTTGCTTCTGGGCGAATCTGTTGAGGCTGCGGCCTTGTTTTCTGTTGTTGCGCAGCCTACACTTGTGGCTCGAGTGTTAGAGGCACAGAGAGGTGACCTTGAGGCAGAATCCCTCAGAGAGAAGATCTCCAGTGGGAAAGTTGAGAAGGGTTTGGCGGTGTATCCCGACTTGAGTGTGAGATACCGAGACCGCTTGTTTGTACCGGAGTCTTGCCGAGAGGAGGTACTCCGAGAATTTCACCATTCGCGCCTTGCAGTGCATCCGGGAGGTACTAAGATGTATCAGGATTTGAGTCGCCAGTTTTGGTGGCGGGGCATGAAGAGAGATGTGGCAGTCTTCGTGTCTAAGTGCCTTACTTGTCAGCAAGTGAAGGCCGAGCATCAGAGGCCAGCGGGTTTGTTGCAACCCTTGCCTATTGCCGAGTGGAAGTGGGAGCATGTCACTATGGACTTCGTTGTAGGTCTTCCGAGGACTCAGCGGGGTAGTGATGCTATTTGGGTGGTTGTAGATCGGTTGACGAAGTCGGCGCACTTCATTCCTATGCGCGTGAGAGATTCGGTAGATCATCTTGCCGACTTGTATATCCGGGACATAGTGAGATTGCACGGGGTCCCAGTGACGATTGTCTCAGATAGAGATCCTCGTTTTACTGCTAGGTTGTGGCAGAGTTTGCAGAGTGCTTTGGGCACTAAGTTGACCTTTAGTACGGCTTATCACCCTCAGACTGACGGGCAGTCCGAGCGTACTATTCAGATCCTTGAGGATATGCTTCGGGGTTGTGTCCTTGATTTCAGTGGGACGTGGGAAAGGCACTTGCCATTGGTGGAGTTTGCCTATAACAACAGTTATCAGTCTAGCATCGGTATGGCACCGTTTGAGGCCTTGTATGGCCGACCTTGTAGGTCTCCAGTTTGTTGGGCCGAGGTGGGTGACACACCTTTGTTGGGTCCGGAGTTGGTTAGGGAGACGACGGAGAAAGTTGAGCTTATCCGTAGGAGGCTTGTTACAGCCCAGAGTCGTCAGAAATCTTATGCTGACCGTAGGAGGAGACCGTTGGTGTTTGAGATAGGTGATCATGTCTTTCTGAAGATATCACCTAGGCGGGGATTGATGAGGTTTGGGAAGAGAGGAAAGTTATCCCCTCGGTTTATTGGTCCTTTTGAAATCCTTGAGAGGATTGGCGAGGTTGCTTACCGTTTAGCTTTGCCGCCACAGTTGTCCGGAGTTCATGACGTGTTTCATGTGAGTATGCTTCGGAAGTATGAGCCGGATCCATCACACGTGTTGGATTGGACCGATTTGGAGGTAGATGAGGATGCCTCGTATGAGGAGAGACCGGTTCGGGTCTTGGATAGGCGGGATCAAGTCCTGCGTGGTAAGACCATTTCTTTGGTTAAGGTTTTGTGGAAGCATCACGGAGTGGAGGAAGCCACTTGGGAACGTGAGTTGGAAGTCCGCGAGAAATATCCGGACTTGTTTGTTGATTTGTAGTCATGTAATGAGAACTTGTAATTTTGTTGAACTTTGAGAACATTGTATGTGTCTTGAGTTGTAAAACATGGTATATGTTTTGATTTAAGGAAGTAGTGTAAAACTTGCCTTAATGTGAGAATTGACTATAATGTTGCGTGTGTTGGCTATATTATAGAATTGGAGATGTATCATGAAATTTTGTTATGATATGATTTGTGAAACCATGTATATTGAGAATGGTTGGAAAGTGGAACAAGAAATGCATGTTATAGATGCGCTTGAAAATGTATATTGCGAAATGCCTCTTGATAAGAGATGGATGACCGGTAATGGGTCGAATTGTTAAATATTGTGTTATGACATTGTTTAAAATGGAGAAAAAGGCTTGCTTTTCAAAAACTTGTTTTAATTTCGGGGACGAAATTCTTTAAGGGGGGGAGGTTATAGCGATCCCGGGTTTACCCCTTGTTGTATAGTGATCCGGACGTGTGTCCGTGGATGTTGGTAGTGGATTGTTGTCCTGTTTACGTCCTTTCTTATATTGTATTTGAGTTATAGGATATGTTGGGCAGGTTTGCTTCGGGTTGGTTGTGTTTGGGAGCCAAGGGTTGCTGCCCAGAATTTTTGTCCTTCGCTCGAGCGAGGAGTTGGTCGCTCGAGCGAGAGTTGAGTTTTGTGTCTGGTGGGTCGAGCCAGAGCGGCTTCGCTCGAGCGAGCGACTGCGTCTGGACTGGACCTGAACACCATGATTTCTGGCTCGAGCGAGCTGTTCTTCGCTCGAGCGATCTGGTTCGGTCTTCGCTCGAGCGAGCGGTTCGTCGCTCGAGCGTGCGTCTAGTTGCAGACCTGAAGGGTCGAGCTCCTGGCTCGAGCGAGCTTTTCTTCGCTCGAGCGAGTTTCTAGGATGTTGGCTCGAGCGAGACCTTCTTAGCTCGAGCTACGGTTTTCTGTGTCTGGTCGCTCGAGCGACCAAGTCTTCGCTCGAGCGAGCCTATTTATATCAGTTCGCAGCAGCGATCTAAACTTCACTTTTTCAAAAGTTTTATATCTTCAAACCCTAAATTTGAGAGCCTCTCTCTCTAGACTTGCCTTCTCTCTAAGAAATCATCTCCCTAGAGTGTGAGTCTACCCTAAGTGCTTTGTTAAAAAGATAGAGGGTGACTTGGGCTTCGATCTAATCTGAAAAAGTCGGTGTTTGGAGCATTTTGATCTTTGGGTCTTCATCTCCTTTTGGGCTTAAACTTTGAGGTAGGGATATCCTACTCCTCTTTATGGATTCTGTCTTTAAATTTTGACATTTTGATGTGTTGGGGATAGTTGCGTAATTTTGGGAAAGTTTGGGGCTTTTATGCAATTTTATAAAAGTTTGGGGTTTTGTTTTAAATAAACCTATATGTACGGTTGGTACATAGAAATGAGATTAATGTGGAATCATTGATGAAAATGGAACCTTAGGGGTTGAATGTTAATTATGGAAAATGCTATAATTATATTGTTTAATTAATTGGGATAATTAATTGTGGAATTGAGATGTTGATTATATATCCATTGTGCATTTATTTTCTGTTTAGAAATATCTGCTTTGGGCTATCGGTGGAGGATAGTCTTGATTGTTGTAGACAATGCATGATGATTAGGTAAATTAAAACCAATCATTGAAATGTGTCGTTAAGAATGACAGTTGAAGAATACATTAACTTTATGTACTGATTTGTGATGTGTATAATTGTTGTTTATATGCATTGTGTTGTGTTGGAGAAGATAGGGGATGTACTCCGCGGTTTAGGGGAAGATAGGGGATGTACCTCTAAACCGGATGTTGTTTGGGAGAAGATAGGGGATGGACTCCGTAGATAAAGCTCATATGCTTGTCTTGGGAATGTGATATAGCTAGTATGCATATCTGTGGAAGTAATGAAGTTGTAAGTGGTTAATATGAGCTGTTGTTTCATATGAGTTGTGTGGCCAGGTTCTGAGCCATGAGTTATAAACTGAGAATTTAATGAAAATGGAGAGTGAATTGAATATAGACTTGAAGGTCTTGGAATTGTAATGTGTTATGAAAGGATGTAAAAGTGTTGACCACCTATCAACTGTTAATCTTTTAGTCATTATTCATAACTGGTTTAGTATATTTCTACTGGGCTGTGGCTTACCCTATATGGGAACATCATTTTCAGGTACAGGCAGCATGCCACCTCCAAGGACTTAGCTTGGGAGGCTAGTGGCGGATGGACTTTTTGACTTCTACTTACTTTTGATGTGTTGCATGTAACTTCAAGCCAAGGGCTTTACGTGTATTGAGCTAGAGCTCTCTTGATTGTAACCAAGTGTTAACTTGGAAAATTGTAAGCCTTTAAGGCATCCGCTTTTATTGTTTACATGTAATACTTTTGTACAGAACAGTTCAGTTAAATAGAAGAAGGTGGACTTTTATTATGTTGATGCATGTTCGATTGATGGGTTTATTGTCATTATTTTGAGGGCGTCACAATAAATTCTGTGTCGATTGACTTTTAACGCATGTTATAATCTATTTTGATGCATCTAAAGAACTATTACTCATCAAATTTATAATAAAAGCGCACATATTAGTATTGATATTTCAAGTTTCATTTTCATCAAGATGAAAATAACTTTTGTAAAGAACAATTAATGGTTGTTTTCCTAAAACCTAAATCACAAACAAATTCAACCTAAAGGCATACATAGTAACGGTGATGATTACAACCCGTTAGAGATAATTATAACCCTTTAGAGATAATCATATAAATACGCAACCATTGTAAAGATAAGGTATTGCAATTAATTCAAGGACCAACCATTTGTAGGTCAGATCAAGCAAGGTCTTCAATTAAATTCAAATACCAAAAACCAACTTGCAACCAAAAACAAAAAATAAAAAATAAAAAAAATCAAGCTTAACCTTAGATTAAAACCATATCCCATCAAAGTTTTCATCATTCAAATCAAACATCAATTTCCAACCCATAACCAAACTGTTACAATACAACTCAACTAAGATACGCAAAAGTAAAAAAACTAAAAACAAACCTCTGAAATTGCATTGTATCACCGAGAAGCTAGTTGAACATGAATCAAATATTTTTCCCTAGAAAAAAAAATCCTTAAATATAAAAACCCAAAAACCTAGAAAAATATTAATTTGTATCACCAAAAAGCCAATTGTACATGAATCAAATATTTTTTCTTAGAAAAACAAAAAAGTGCTGCTAAAGAAAAATTGAGCCTTTAAAAGTAAAAATCTTCTTCTCTAGAGACAATCTTCCATCAAACAAAACAAAACCCAGAGAAAATTTTGGGGGGGGGGGAAAGAGGATGGAAAGGGAAACAAAATTAAGAAGAAAAAAAAATTCAAAGTAAAAGACTGAGGCACGTATGATTGAAACAATAATGGTGTCATACCGAGAAAAGGGAAGGAGAGGTGTGGTTATCAACACAAAGATGCCGAAGAGAGCTCCTCCATGATTTGCAATGAATGGAAGTAGGGGATCTTTTTTGGACTCAATCTGTTGGATTTAATAAGATAAAGGTAGAGCTACCATCTCACACTTCTATACACTGCATACACACACACACACACATATATATGCATATATTGTCGAGAAAATCAAATCAAAATCTTTATATTTTAGAAATAAGAAAATCAAATAGATAACTATAATAAAATAATAAAAGGGTTTCGATTGAACTTAGAAGAAGGGACAAACAAATCAGATATACATGTATGGACATATGTAGAGAGATATAGAGAAAGAAAGTGGAAAACCTGGTTGTCAAAGAGAGGGCAGTGGTGGATTATCCCAAGGTTCGAATATACAGAGAAAAAAGAGGATTTAGAGAGAGAGAGAGAGAGAGAGAGAGAAGCAAACCTAGTATAGCTCGGCTTTTTCGTGCCCCTTTTTGGAAACTCGAAAGAAGCCCTACAGTTCGAACTCCCGCGGTTCTGAATCTAATCTCACAAGTGCAATGTAAAATTGATAAACACCAAAGAGTCCGAATCCGACAAATCTTTTGGAAAATCGATTTTGAATCAAATTGCCAAAATTAGACTGCTTTGCCAGATACAGAGTCACCACCTAAATATTTTATTTTGGAAAAATTTAGGAAACCCATGACTCATGCCAATGTTTGTCATCACCAAAGTTGCCTCGGCTCAGGAACTTAGGTACGAGAGGAGAAGGTCATGAATTGAACAACCCCGCTCGCCCGATCAAAGATCGGCCTCTACTAATCATGATATGATTTTTACGTACATTATGTGCTCTTGTTCCGGTTATTAAGCTAGCTTTACTATGTGATGGACACACACAAGTATAGACTAGTTTGCTCAAGTTAGAACAATTCAATTTTATGTTTGTTTTTGCAAAAAAGGTTTGAATTTGCCACCTTAAGTGGGCTTAAAATGGATTTGCCACTCAACAAAGTGGGCTTAAAATTGATTTGCCACTCAACAAAGTGGGCTTAAAATGCACATTTATTGAATCGTTCCAATTCAAACAACAAGCCTTCATCCACAGGCATTCAAGCATTTTATCAAATAAGCATTTAGCCTCATGGTAAGCATGCTAGTTATGGCAACACTCACATTCATGCAAGTATGCTAAAGCACTAAAAACTCACCTAGTACTCCAAGCTAAGAAGATATGAGTTAGAAAAATATGCATGATTCCTAACTATACAGGATGTCTAATGCAACACATGCAAAGAATGCAATTAATAGGCTCGGCTACTAATATGGCATATGAAGCAATTTAATAACATGCGGTCTAAGGGACTGAGCTCGAGACGATAGAGGAAACCGAGTAGTACGCCGGGGGCTTCTTGATGTTTGTCTTCGGTACCACCTTGTTTTCGAACAGGTGGAACATCGTTGGCCTGTATTTGCTGAGTGTTTTGGTGACCCTTCCTTGGGTTCGTTTCTACGACTAGGGCGGAGCCGGCCTCACCACCCTGTACGACTATATGAGCTCTACCTCCCGTTTGCGTGGAGACTCGATTGGAGGCTACTGGCGAGCCAAGGAGGTACACATCTCAATTCCCTCTTTGCATTTTATATTTTCGTCGCAGTTTCTGCACATCTATTTCAATACATGCTTTCTACTTCGTATTTCTATATCTGTTCGATACTGTACTAATCACATACCACTGTATTTTCCCTGCAGCTATGGGTATATGCATACTTCCCGACTTTCACCTTAGAGCCTGTAGTGGAGCTTCTGTTGACAGTCCCCTATTCGCGGGTATACGATGGTTAACTTTGCCGTAGGACCCGTGAGCCTTTCACTTTCTTCAGGCAGTACTTTGACACAGTAGTTGCCCATGAGGTAATCCGAAACACAGTCATTTTTGCTTTGGAACTGTTTTGCTTCACAAATTTAGTAACTGACAGCAACTAATAATTTGTATAACTTTTGTTTGTAGATCACATGGCAGCCATGGGCCTTGATGTTGGGGGGGACCTGGGAGCAATTTGCTGACGCCTGGGCTGTCTCCCTCTATCGCATTTTGCTTGAGGGTTCGGTCTGCCGGGCCTGGTTCTTGGGTGAGTGTTTCATGCGCCAGATTATGGGCCTGCCAGACCCGATCGTCTCGATGGCTCCACCAAAGTCCATGCGGTCTACAGAGAGCTTATCTGTTGAGGAGGTCATCCAGTTCATGGTGGGCCTTGACGTCGACTTCTTCCGAGCAGAGGGTGACTATGCGGCTTTCATCCAAACACATTTGATGCCGCCCCTAACCAGCGTTCGTGGAGATGAGGAGGGGAGGGCTTTTGCTGCGAGACGAGATGCAGAGTGACTTGAGAGAGAAAGGCCCGTAGCAGAGGGGCATCCCGAGCTGGGTAGAGGGTTGATTGGCCAAAGCTTCCCACAATGTTAACTTGCTGGCGACACACTAGGGATGCCTACCAGGTTTCGTTTGAGCCCGCAACGGCTGGTCATGAGCTTGTCGGGGTTCGAGGCCCGACTCCGGTATGAACCGCAGTTTACATTTTCACTTCATATTTCATTTCAGATATATATCTATGGCCGATACTAATCATTCAAACACATTTGTAGGCATCGATCGTGTACACATGAGGCATTCTCGAGCTGATAGCCTCGCTGATGGGGATGATACAGAGGAGAGAGACGTTGCTCAGCCTCTATAGTGTTCAGGTAATTTCTTCAGTTTTACATTCTAGGCATCAACTTTCCACTGACCCACTGACACTAACATTTCAACTGAAAGCTTCCCAAACTGCACTGATACATTGCATTGATAGACCGCATCTGACACACTGCGCTTGCATACTGTATTCACACACTGTATCTGACTTTATACATATACTCATTCTACATACGATGCTTGCATATGATACAAATGCTATAACTGATACGCACCAACTATCTTTTCATATCCCACCTATGCCGATGGCACCAGCGGGAGTTGTAGCACCTGCTCTAGCAGTACCTCCTCTAGCAGCAGGGAAGAGAGAGAGACGAGCTCCGGCACGTGGCTGAGGCAGAGCTAGGGGCACTAGAGCTAAGAGCGGTCCTTCAGAGCCCATTCTGAGTGATGATGATGCCGAGACGAGCGACTCTGAGGAGACAGTGAGTCAGCATTCAGAGTCATTTGAGAATGAAAATGATGATGCCGGCTCGGGTTTTGAGAGCAAGGGCGATGCCAAGGCGAGCTCCGAGATGGAAAGCGGAGATGGCTTTGGTTCAGACTCTGGTTCAGATTCAGACAGCGGCGCCGACGGAGACAATGCCCCAGAGTCCTCTCCTCCGAGGAAGAGGACGAAGAGGGCTTCTCGGTCTTGAGGCGACTAGCGCTGATTTTTTTATTTTTGCTTAGTTTCTTTTTGCTTATAGTTTTAGCACATTATACAGCTTCAGATAGGTTTTATTTGTTTTAAAAACTTTTACTGCCCTTTTGTAAAAACAACCATGATCGGAATGAAAACTAGTTTTTATTTGAAAAAGTGTTGTATTTTGCATCATGAGCACCATATTGCATGAAAATGAGATTGAATTTGATACTGAAAAACAGAATACTTGTATTGCCACAACAATCTTAATCAGGTAATGAATCGATCAACAACTGAAATAACAGCAATATACGACTCGATACCACAACTTGATAAACAAAAACAACACAAATTTTTACTCGATAAGCAAAACAAAATGGATAGAACTCAACAAACATGCTAAAGCACAAAAGGACTCAAAACATGACTCTAAAACACACAAAGAACAGAACAGAACAAAACGTATGCTTTCAGCACTTTCCAGCACAAAGAAGGACAGTAGGTTAAAGTGAGAGACTGCCGGCCATGAGTGGTGATTGCTGGCGATATGCTGGCCATGTGAGGTGGCCTGTCGGCCACCAATGTCCTTTGCCGGCCACCAATGTGGCTTGCCGGCTATCAATGTGCAGGACCTCTAAATTGTTGACACCTGGCTGCCACTCACTGCCTTATCTTCTACAAAAGGTTAGACTTCGTAATTTCTTCATTTCAGCTACAAATTCTTCACAAATGGAGCCATTTTTCGTCGAAAAACTCTCGAATTGGATTGCAACTTTAGATGGCTCAGAAAAGGTGAACTTCCGGGGTTTCGGCATAAATACACTTTTCCCGTTGAGTCGTTCTCCACTTTGTTTTCCATTTCTTCATGCCACGACTAGATGTTGGAATCTGATTACACACGCCTTTAGTTTTGAGGGACAAGAGGTATGCCCAACAATCGAAGAATTTGAGGCACTAATGGAATCCCGGCGCGATGAGGAAATCATATCTCAACCCTGTTTTGGCCACATCCAAGCTTTGGGTAGGATGTGCGGACTTATTTTACACGAAGCTCGATTCTTGGTTCACAATGGAGAGCTGGATGTTCCCAGTCTGATTCATCAATTTTCTAAAGTTGGCGACCGAGGTAATCTTCTTTGGCAGGGTTTTCGGCAACACGCCCTTTGTTTGTGCATGTTAGCTCATTTCCTTCTTGCTCCTAGTTTTGAAGGGTCTAGCATTTGGCTCATCGAAGTGGCCCAAGGTTTGAGAGAGGGCAAGAGTTGCGTTGGTTTGGTATTGGTCGAGACTTTGATGGGCTTAGACGCCTTCCATCGGTGAGAGACAAACAAATTCGCAGGGAGTCCACTACTTCTTTAGGTAATGTGCCTGTTTGGCAGAGCTTAATTACAGCTTATTTCAGCTTTCAGCTTAATTTAAGCTATTTTGATGTGTTTGGTTTAGCTTATAGCTTATAGCTTATAGCTTTTTGGAAGTCAGAAATCAGCTTATTCTTTGAGTGGGACAGGAGATGCTTTAAGAATAAGCTGGAAATCAGCTTAAGCTGAAAGTTATAAGCTATAAGCTGTTTAGGCATAAGCTATAAGTACTTTTCCACAACTCTACCAAACAGGGCTAATGTTTCCCACCCTTTCTAATATGTGTTTCTTACATCACTCAACATTCATGCTCTGTTTTTCTCTCAAGATCCTTTTCTCATTTTTCCCTCAACATAGATCTCTCAATTATTTAATCTTTCTTTTCTTTCATCCCTCCCCAGATATGGCTAATGGACAAGCTGAAGGTGGTGGACTCTTGCCCTGCATACTCAGCTCGAGCATACTTTTCCCACCAACAACTAGTGGATTTCTTGAATGAAGGATGGTGGTGCCATTGGATGTGCAACAGGTCTGCTGTTGACATTGCTTGGCGCTGACCTTGGCTTAATCTGACCGAAATAAGCTACAACATGACTCGGCAACTTAGCATTGAGCTGATTGGCCTTACACACTGTGTATTCTACTTTTTGTTCATGTTCAGATGTCAGTTTGGACATGATCAGACTTGCCCAGAGGAGGGGATAGAGTACCCGGTTTTATTCTGAATTCGAGGTTTATATTTGGCTAGGTACCTCACTGCTTGGAGGACGAGAGAACTTCTAGCTCCTGCCCTTAGTTTTAGATGTGCACTTTCTGGTAACTGCCTAACTTAGCTCGAAGATGAGGCACAAACCGGGCTCACTTTGGCATTAGAGGCTTCCATAAGCATGAGCGGGGGACGCAGGAACACCTGACTCATCTATGCCCCTAGTTTATTGCTTCGATCTTACTTTTTAAGTTTTATGCATGTAATAAAAGTAGCTTTGATTTGTATCAAGAGTTGAAGAACTTTGAATTGAAATCAATGAAATTAAAGTTGTGAGCACTGAAAATTTTCCTTATGGTCCAAAAATGGTCTAAGTTGCAAAAGGTAAAATTTGAACAAAAATAAACTTTTATTAAAACTCTTCAAAACCATTTTCGATAAGGATCACTACTTGGCACATACAGAATCTATCCTCGAGACGCACATCCCCAAATCTAAAGATCACATATTGCCTCTTGACTGAATAGCACTGCTTAGCATTGTAACTAGCTCTTCTTTCAGAGTAAGGAGCATAATCGAACTTTTAGGTAAAGAACAGACAAAAAAGGTGACCTGATCAGACACATGGACAGGATAGTTAATGTGGAGGTGTTTATAGCCGAACTTTAGGATGAAGTTACCTACATATCCCGAAGATGGGAATCAGGCCTTACGTAGTTTAGTTTGGGTTTACTCGAGTATTAACGCTCTCCTTTTGCGCTCTAACTTTTGCCAAGGCCGCCCTTTAGGATTTTCAACCTTGCGAGCTCAGTTCTTCTTTCTTTCCAATTTTTTGGTGCTCTAACTTTTGCCTAGGTTGCCCTTTTGGGTTTTCAGCCTAGCGAGCCTCTCAGGGATAGTATTTCTTCAACTTGTCCATGTTGATGGTTGGGAAAATTCTAGGCCATCCAGGTCTGTGAGAATAACAGCTCCACCCGACCAGATAGTTTTGATGATGTAAGGACCAGTCCAATTGGGTCTGAACTTGCCCTTAGGGTCATGGATGGGAGCTCGGTTGTCTTTCAGCACCAAATCCCCTTCTTTGAGATTCCAGGACTTAACCTTCTTGTTATAAGCCCTGGCAATCCTACGTTGATAACCCTAAACATGGCACAATGCTTTCGGCCTTCTCTTATCAAACAACATGAGTTCTTCAAACTTGCTCTGCTGCCAATCCGCCTTTGCTATTTGACACTCAGCCATAACTCATAGTGACGGTACTTTTATTTCGATTGGCAGAACAGCTTCCATTCCATAGACAAGAGAGTAAGTGGTTGCCCCAGTTGACGTCCGGATTGAAGTTCTATATCCCCAGAGTGCAAATGGCAATTTGTCTGGCCAGTCCCTGTAGTTCTCAACCATCTTCTGCAGAATATGCTTGATGTTCTTGTTGGCGGCCTCAACAGCTCTGTTGGTTTGCGGCCAGTATGTAGATGACTTATGGAACGCCACATTGTATTTCTCCAACAAGGCAATCACTTCTTTCTTGAAATGGGAACCATTATCTGAGATGATCTTATTTGGGACTCCATATCGGCAAATGATGTTGTTTTGGATGACTTAGCCATATGTGCTGCTTTCAACACTGCGTAGGACTGAGCTTCCACCCACTTCATGAAGTAATCAATTGCCACCAGAATGTATTCATGCTCATTTGACCCTTTCAATGTGATTGCGCCAATGACATCGATTCCCCAGATTGAGAAAGGCTAAGGTGAAGTTATGTTGTATAGCTTCGATGGTGGGATGTTCATGTGATTGGCGTGAATTTGGCATTTATGGCATCGCCGAACAAAACCGATACAATCCTCCTCCATGGTAGACCAGTAGTGACCTTACTTGAGAATCTTCCGAGCTGACATTACTCTATTCATGTGCGCTCCACACTCTCCCCTATGGATGGCCTCCATTAGGCACTTTGATTCCTCTACTTCGACACACAACTTGTGCATTCCCAAATGACCCCTTTTGTACAGTTTACCTCCGCAGATGATAAATTGAATGGCCATCCGCTGTATTGCCCTCTTATCTTTGGCATTTGCCCCTGGTGGATAAACCTTCTTTTTCAAGAAGTTCCAGATATCATAGTACCAAGGGTTTTGATCTTGGGCTTCATCTATTGCGGTGATAGACTCGTAGGCCGGCGTATATCTCTACTTAATAATGATCAGATGCATCCGAACTCCAAACGGGATGTCTATCATGGAAGATAGAGTTGATAAGACATCAGCGAACCTGTTGTTCTCTCTTAGTAGATGTGTGAAGGTCAGCTTCTCAAACTTAGGAATCAGAACGTCCAAGGCTTGGCGATAGATCTTCATCTTTTCTTCTTTAACCTTCCCATCTCCTTTTGCTTGAGACACAACTAGGTTCGAGTCCCCAATGATGTCCAACCTTTTTGCCCCTAATTCCAGGGTAGCTTCCAAACCAGCAATACACGCCTCGTATTTTGCTTCGTTATTGGATATTCTAAACCGGAGTTTGAAGGCTAAGGGTATATGGAAATTGTCGGGTGCTATCAGCAACATCCTTATCCCATAACCGTATTGGTTAGACGCTCCGTCAAAGTACATAGTCCGAGTCTCTTCTTCAACTTGCAGAATAGCTTCATCTGGGAATAGGTATTCTACTATTTTATCCCCTTCTACTGGGTGATCTGCTAGGAACTCTGCTACTGCTCTCCCCTTGACCGACTTGCAAGTAACATACTTCATATCAAATTCGGAAAGGAGAAGCAACCAACGGGCTAGCCTATCCATAAGTACTGGTTTCTCAAAGAGATATTTGATGGGATCTAATCTTGAAACCAGAATTACGGAGTGAGCTAACAAGTAGTGCCTCAACTTCCTGGTAGCCCATACCAAGGCTAAGTAAGCTTTCTTCCGCGGGGTGTAACAGGTCTCATAATCCAACATTTTCTTGCTCAAGTAGTAGATGGATTTCTCCACCCTATCCTCAAATTCTTGAGCAAGCATGCATCCCATTGTTGTGTCCGTTACTAACAGATATAGAATCAAAGGCTTCCCCGACTCTGGTGGCGACAACACAAGCGGATTCAGAAAATACTACTTGATCTGCTCAAAAGTAAATTGACATCGATCATCCCATCGGAACTTCTTTCCTTTCTTCAGGAGACCAAAAAGTGGTTCACAAGTCAAGGTTAATTTAGAGATAAACCGTCTTATGAATTGCACTTTACCTAGAAAGCCTCGCACCTCCCTTTCAGTCCTTGGTGGTGGCATTTCTAGGATGGCCTTGATTTTGTAAGGATCTACCTCCATGCCTCTTTGTGTAATCAAGAAACCCAGCATTTTCCCTACTGTTACACTGAAAGTACATTTTTGTGGATTCAACCTCAGTTTGTATTCTCTGATCCATTGAAAGAATTTCTTCAAGGTGGTGTAGTGGCCATCTCTTTCTTTGGACTTGACAATCATGTCATCCACGTACAACTCGACCTCTTTATGGATCATATCATGCAGAATTGTGGTTGTAGCCCTTTGATAGGTAGCCCCAGCATTCTTTAACCTAAACGGCATCACTTTGTAGCAGTAGGTTCCCTACGGCGTAGTGAAAGCGATTTTCTCTCTATCCTCGGGTGCCATTAGAATTTAGTTATACTCAGAAAATCCATCCATGAAGGAGAGCAATGCATGACCCGCGGTGAAGTCCACCAATTCATCGATGTGAAGTAAGGGAAAGTCATCCTTCCGACTGGCTCTATTCAGATCTCTGAAGTCCACACACACCCGAATTCTATCGTTTTTCTTCGGCACTGGGACAATGTTGGCCAACCAAGTTGAATACTCATATACTAGCAAGAACCCTGCGTCTATCTGTTTGGTGACCTTTTCTTTAATCTTCAAAGCCCAATCCGGGCATATTCTCTGCAATTTCTGCTTGATGGGTCGGGCCTCGGGGTCAAGAGGGATCCGATGCTGTACAATCTCAGGATCGATTCCAGGCATGTCTTTGTAGGACCACACGAAAACATTTTTGAAATCTTTTAATAAAGCGACTAGGCACTCGTGCTCCTCCAAAGACAACGTGGACCCAATTTAGACTAGACGCGGATCCTTCTTAGTACCCACATTAATAACAATGATTTTATCAGCGAGGGGTTTTGTAAACCTTTCCTTCTCCCAATTAATCAAAATCTTCAAAACCAGAGGAATTCCCTTTTCATTTTCATCAAAATTTTGAAAATCATGATCAATGCAATAAACAAGAGGCACAGAGAAATACTCAGAATCTGCAGTGGCATTCTCGTTCAAAAGGCCAAGCTCATCCAGTTCTTCGGTTACAACTGACTCAAAGGAAAAAGAAAAGGACGACCTGGACAAAACCTCGGCATTCGGGTTATCAACCCTAGGAATACCGGACCCAGACTCAGAAGAACTGAAATATGATTCTGACTCCACAGACTCTGTGGAATCAGATTCTAGTTCATTACCCGACTCAGAACTACTAGATAGGTAGCCCTCTTCTAGCTGCCAAACGAGAGATGGTGTGTCAGATGCATCCAAAATGCTGCTAGAAAGGTTCACACCCAGTTGGTCCCGATCATGGAAACGGTCAGGTTATCCCCCAAGCACTCTGAGTCGATTGGAGGATTCGAAAGGAGACATGCCAGTGCTGCTCCTACTTCAAGCTTGCTGCTGTTGGAATCACTTTTTGTGCTTTTCGTAGCTTCAACAGTCGGTTCAGCCGTTTCCTCTATATCACTGTCTTGTAGCTGCAAGTCAAAGAAAATCTCAAAGCCAGGAACCTACTGCTTCTCAGAGTTGAACCAGGGTTCGAGGAAACCACAAAATGGGAAGTCTTCACCCTCCTGAACAAAATGACCATTCAGGGTTCCCCGGATTGGTCTGTGCACAAGTTCATAGCGCTTCCCAGTCTGCTTAGCTCTGGCTTTGCCGGCCATCTCTTTCCCTTTCCTGACCCAATCCTCTTTGGTGGGCGTATAGCTAAGACCAAATGCATGTGGGTTATGTGGCACATCGACTAATGCAGTAACGCCCTTCCGGCCACTTTTTCCCAACCCCATTCCTGGCATATGTTGGAGTTTGTTCATGAAGTATACAGATTGGGCGCTGACATACAAGCCCTCATCAACAACCAAGATATTCTGCACTACCCGGGCCTCAACCAAGGTAAACCCCAAAAGGAAAACATCCTCTTCACTATGTACAATCTCCAGCACAGGCATAGTGACCTCTGGGGGAGGATGAATAGATGAATTCCCAAAGACTATGGCCACCCCTTTCCCGTGGCGGTACTTCAGCATTTGGTGGAGGGTGGAAGAGATAGCTTTCACTTGGTGTAGCCAGGGTTGCCCAAGTAGTAAGTTGAAAGTGGTCGGAACATCCAAGACATGGAACTCGATATCCTGTTGAGCTAGGCCGACCTATACTCTGATCTGTACTATTCCCATTACCTCTCTGGTGGTATTGTCATATGCCCGGATCACCTGGGCTGTAGGTACGAAATCTACTGGTCTTAAGCCAATAGCATAAGCCGTGCGACAAGGACAAACGTTGATTGCTAACTCGGTGTCAACCAATACCACTGGTATCCACTTTTCTCGGCACTCCACTGATATGTATAGAGGCTTGTTGTGTGCAGAGCCTTCCGGCGGCAGTTCCTTGTTTGAGAAGGTTAGAGTTGGCACAACGCCTCCTAGGAAGACTAATCCTACCAGTTGTTCCGGGGTAGTGTTGATGGACAACTTAGCTTTATCCATTGTCGACAGTACAGCCTGTCTGTGCACTCGCGAAGCCATAAGCAGACCTTAGATTGATATATTAGCTTGAATCTTCTTCAACTGTTTCAATACAGCTTCTTCTTCTAACTGTCTTTTCTTCTACTTCTCAACTTCTTTATCCTTCCCGGATGCTTCGGGTTCTAGATGTGGTGGTTTGAAATATCGGCCACTTCTCGTCATATGATCGATTTCTCCCACATACCAAGTGTTGTCAGGAAGGTCTTTACCTTAATCTTCATCAGTATGAGCCAGGTGTAGGTCATCGCCATCCCACCAGATTCCTTCAACAGTTGATAAGCATTTGTCCAGCTCCATCCGGATTATCTTCTCATCACAAATCTCCTCTGAATGGTGTTGGGCTTTTCCAGCTTTCCGATTGTTTTCACCCATTTCTTGCTCAAAAAGCTTTAGTGCGGGTTCTTGCTCTGTATGTACTGTACTAACAATGCCCAGTTCCTGAGCCAATTGTTCTTCATCGGTGTTTTCTGGCAGTTTATTGTTCCCATTGGCCATTCCGGCCATTACAGTGGTTCCCGCTTTTTGTTCTTTCAGTTTCAATTCAGTTCCCTCATCTCTATCGGGTTCATCACTTAGCCACCCAGGATTGTCTGTCGATCCGTTCAGATCAAACCAATCAATATGCACGTCTCCTTGATCTTGCTCATCAAAGAACTGCAAATTGTCTATGTTTTCCTCTAGGTCGGCCAGATCATCTAATCCTTGACTTAGGCCATCCTCTCGAACCACATTGACCTCCATCCCGGCCGACAACACCACTTCCAACTTATCTTGATTGATTGGCACAATATAGCAGTATGGGTTGTACACCCCTTTAGATAAGTCCTCAGAGCCCTTGGGCAACGGACTGACATTTTCCACCAAGGCCATCCTCCCTTCATCTACCACTGTCATCACCACGGGTTCAGGTTGGAGTGTAGGTGTGTTAATCATGCATAAGTCCGTGCTTTCAAGGATGAACAACGCCGGTTTAGGTAGGTGGGAAGGGGTGATATATATACTGGGGTCGTAAGGGATGGCTAGTGTGTGGATGAGGTTTATATACTGGGGTGAAGGGACTTGATTATGTGATATGAGAGGATTTGTAGTGACGTTGGGTTTTTGGGGAGGTGCTATCACCTTATTGTCAATGAGATCTTGAATCTCATGACGCAGCCTATAGCATTGATCAGTATCATGACCGTGCTACTAGTGAGAAGCATAGTATTTGGCCAGGTTGTGTTTTGGAGGGAGATGATCAGGTAGAGGGCGAGACTCTAGTGGCTTAAGATGTCCCTTTTTGATTAGGACCCCTAGAGCTTTGGATAAAGGCATGTAGAGCAGGGTAAAGACCCTTTGAGATCAGGCCTGGTTGGTTGGGGTTTGTGGATTTATATTGGATGTATTGGCAAAAGGGTTGGCAGTTTTAGGTGTGGTGGTGACGATACTCACATCCGAAGGCCGTGTAGAGGTGCTACCAGTCATGGTTGCATTGGAACTGCGTATAAAGGGCCTCTTGGGCTATTCCTTCTCATCAGTTATCAGCCCTTGTTTCATCGCATCTTCGATTTGAACCCCTATCTCATGGAGCTTAGCGAATGTAAACAATGGCAAGACTACCATCTTCTGCAGTAATCTCCCTTGTAGTTTACGGACCGCCATTCTGTTTTGATCCTTCTCGGATGGCCTGATAATCATCATTGAGGCCTTAGCCCTCCATCGGGTCACAAAGTTTGAGAAGCCCTCATTTGGCTAATGGCGGGTTGTTTCAAGAGCACGGGTAGTGACCTCGATCTGGGTATTGTAGGAGTACTGCGCGATGAAGGCCTCAGTCATTTCTTCCCAGCTCCATTTCACAGAGTCTTCTAACTTTGTATGCCAAATGGCTACTATACCCGACAGGGTCTAGCCAAAAAGTGACAGCTTCTGAAGTCTAGTAAGACCCATTGGTCACAGGATATCAAAGAATAAACGCAAATGGACCGTGGGATCCGCAGAGACATCAAATCGGTCTATGTGTGGCATCTTGAATCTGTTTGGTAGAGTTACTGTGGAGTCTGTGTATCCATCCTCAATGTCAGGGATTGAATTTATGTCCTGTGCCCGCTTGAAGAGTTTTTCTAGCTTATTGACCTTCAATGCAGTGGGGTTAACCTCGAATTCAAATGGCACCTCAGTCTGGTATGTTTGTGCCTTGGAGGTTTGTGGTGGAATGAAGTCTACAGGGTTGCCCAAATTCTCTTGGACATTGATAGTGACTCCGGATGCTGGAATACCCGCTGGAGGTGCATGGGAAGCTGAGGTTACTGCCGGTTGTGGTTGCTATTGCTGAAGCCTATTTATTATTTCAGTTTGGTGGGCTGTGACCTCAGCTTGGTGGGCAGCATCTAGCTGCATGGTTTCTATGGTTTGCTGGAGTTGACGAAGCATGTCTTCCATGCTAACCGGAGGATGTTAAGCCATCAGAACTGGCGAATACTTTCTCTCTGGAGTAGAAGTAGAAGACTAAGCTTGACTAGGCGAAGGTGAAGTAAAAGGTGACTGCTGGACTGGCAAATTATGCCCAACCCTCCCCCGTCTGGTAACTAGTGGGAGTGAAGCAAACCCTGGTTGTCCTCTAACAAGATCCCCAGATCTGTAAAGTCACCTTACTCGGGTCTAGAGTGCTTGGGGTGTAATAGAATTGTCCAAAGCAATTGTGAAAAACTACATTGCAAAAAGAAATAAAGCAAAAGAAAGCAAAAATCAAAAACCACACAGCACCTCGGCTCAGATACTAACAACACACAGTTGCAATCATAAGCTATAGAACTGCACTCAACACTAATTTTTTCCCCCAAAACTGATATCCAAACTTGTAACTGATACGTACATTCCTGCAGAGTTTCACTCTAAAAGCACATACAAGTTAAGTGAGAGCCAAAACACCCCTATGATGGGGTAGGGTTACCCTGTCCTAGTTTCGTCAGGAACTAGGGTTAGCTATTTAGGAAAAGTGTTTCACACAATCCTGAATTTGGGTAAGCAACCTGTCCTAGTTTGGAACAATCTCTATGGCTTTTGATATGCAACTAGGCTGATTGGTCAAAAAAGGGTACCTCAGCAAGACTACCTAATATATCTCTCACACCTAACATCGAGAAGTGAAAGGAGGATCGAATGGTACAGCGGTAGTCCAGATCCAAGGGTTGTATTCCCATCATGGCAGAGCCTGCAACCGGTCAGCCTTTTGGCAAGCTTTTCCAAGCAAGCCTCCGGCAAACCGTTTAGGAATAACAGATGGCAAACATTGTGACTTAGGCGTATCGATGCAAATGCAAATGCAAAGAAACACATAAGTGTAGATAAAAGTCATATCATGAGTTCGAGTCAAGTTCTCTAAGTCCCTAGCAGAGTTGCTAGAAGCTGTAGCTCGGCTTTTTCGTGCCCTCTTTCGGAAACTTGAAAGAAGCTCTACAGTTCGGACTCCTGCGGTTCTGAATCTAATCTCACAAGTGCAATGTGAAATTGACAAACACCAAATAGTCCAAATCTAACAAATCTTTTGGAAAATCAATTTTGAATCAAACTGCCAAAAATGGATTGCTTTGCCAGATACAGAGTCACCTCATAAATATTTTATTTTGGAAAAATTTAGGAAATCCATGACTCGTGCCAAAGGCCATGTGTCCGTCATCACCAAAGTTGCCTCGGCTCGGGAACTTAGGTATGAGAGGGAAAGATCATGAATTGAGCACCCCCGCTCGCCCGATGAAAGATTGGTCTCTACTAATCATGATATGATTTTTATGTACATTATGTGTTCTTGTTCCGGTTATTAAGCTAGTTTTACTATGTGATGGACGCACACAGGTATAGACTAGTTTGCTCAAATTGAAACAATTCAATTTCATGTTTGTTTTTGCGAAAAAGGTTTGAATTTGCCACCTCAAGTGGGCTTAAAATGGATTTGCCACTCAACAAAGTGGACTTAAAATTGATTTGCCACTCAACAAAGTGGGCTTAAAACGCACATTTATTGAATCGTTCCAATTCAAACAACAAGCCTTCATCCACAGGCATTCAAGCATTTTATCAAATAAGCATTTAGCCTCATGTTAAGCATGCTAGTTATGGCAACACTCACATTCATGCAAGTATGCTAAAGCACTAAAAACTCACCAAGTACTCCAAGCTAAGAAGATATGAGTTAGAAAAATATGCATGATTCCTAACTATACAAGATGTCTAATACAACACATGCAAAGAATGCAATTAATAGGCTCGGCTACTAATATGGCATATGAAGCAATTTAATAACATGCGGTCTAATCACGTATTCAAAGAAGTAATTGTAATGACAATGCAGTTTGAATGATGCGCCGAGCCTCGGTGCATGCAATACGAATGAATGGATGCAAGCATAAGGTATGCTCATTGAAACATGTCCCTAATCTAACCATCAAAAGTGGATAAATAAAAGGGAGGAAGAC
Source organism: Camellia oleifera (assembly GCA_022316695.1). Classification (NCBI taxonomy): domain Eukaryota; kingdom Viridiplantae; phylum Streptophyta; class Magnoliopsida; order Ericales; family Theaceae; genus Camellia; species Camellia oleifera. The sequence goes on along the minus strand of CM039314.1, from coordinate 13,639,326 downwards.
GTGGGGTTGGAAGACATACACATTATTACATTACGCTCTCACGAAGGAGAGTCCGAATGAATAAAGCTAACCAACTAGCAACTAATAGGGGCTAAGCTAATTAAGCTAATCATTACAAAACAAATGAAATAAATAGCTCAACTAATTAACTAATTATCATTACAACACTTGAACTAATTAGTAAGCTAACTAATTAAGTTACAACACAAATGTAAACAAACTAAGTAATTAAAGGCTCTAACTACTCTGCCACTACTCTGCCTCGAGAAATGGAAGATGCACATGCTCGGATATCACTTGAAAAGACCTTCGTTTCACTCTCGAAAGCTTTTGTTTGAACAGTTAAACATTTCCAGAACCATTCTACTTCACCTTACCAAAATTTTGCTGAGGTTTACATCAATGGTCAGCCGGTCACTGGTAGATACTGCCGGCTATGAAGGTGGCCTATTGGCCATCTATGGTGCATTGTTGGCCATGGATGGTGGCCTGTCGGCCATCTATGGTGCACTGCCGGCCATGGATGGTGGCTTGCTGGCCACTGATGCATTGGATCATCATGCTGCAACAAAGTACAAACAGAGCAAAAAGAAGGTATTTCCAAGGATTGTTTGCACAATTCACCCCTCCTTTTCATGAACAAATCCAAGGAAAGGTGAACTTAAGCCACAAACCACCAACTCAAGCAATTTCATTGCATGATGGCTTGTGACCCAAGATATGCAAGCTTAATAAATGCAAAACAAGACACTCAAGAACCATCACCCTATCATGCATGATCAAAGGCAATGGAGACCTAGGAAACTTGAGACATTTCATCACTTTGAGTATGAAATGTCCCAATTTTCATTGTGTTCAACTAACGTCCGATTGAACACATAACACACAAGTCATTATCTTGTTTAATTTTAGTCCCAAGTTATTAGTTACTCATTTTAACTTACCAACCATTCTTTAATCTAATTAAGTCCATTGGTGAGAGTTCTCTAAAGAGAAGGAAGTGTCAACCAAGGGGTGGTTTAAGGCATGAAAGAAGCTTCATGTCATTGGTAATGAACCCTTAAAAGAGGATTAAACCATTGAGCATGGACCTCGATATCTCAAGCATAAGTCCATTGGTGAGAGTTCTCTAAAGAGAAGGAAGTGTCAACCAAGGGGTGGTTTAAGGCATGAAAGAAGCTTCATGTTGTTGGTAATGAACCCTCAAAAGAGGATTAAACCATTGAGCACGGACCTCAATATCTCAATCTTAAAGAATCCCAAATTTGAAACAACCCTCAAAGAAAATTAAAGAGTGAAGAAATGAGGGAGGTTGCAGAGCTTTAGATGCTGATATGAAGTGCAAAACAATACCGAAACATGCAATCAACTCAAACAAGGGGTGCCTAATGGCGTAAAACACCATCCTTATGAGGACCTTTACACTACAACCATGCAAAACAAACCTAAAATAGAGCTAAAACAGTCTAAAACAAAGGCAAAAACATGTTGGAATATAGCCACAAAAAGCTAGAAAATCATGCTAACATATAGAGTTAACTAGGCTAGCAAACTAGACACAAGGAGGGGAGACTAACCCCTCCAATTTAGGACCTCAAAACATGTTTTTGGCCATTGAAAATACTCTGAAATTCAGTGGTTAAAAGCACAAGAAAGGTTGGTTTGAAAGTGGGAAACAAAGGTGCAAAAGCCTTAGAAGCAAGGAATTAAGAAGGATGAGACACCCCCTAACCTTAAATGGATTGAAACACCAATTTTAGCCCATTAAAATAGAGATTTCTACAGCTGAAAATGGCCCAAAAACAGTGGGAAAAGATAAAGAAACAAGTATACTAAAACAAGTTAATAGACAAGTGTTATACCTCTTGAAGCCAAGCACAACTTTAGGCATAATTGCAAGCCAAAACCATATTCAAGAGCTCCAACAAGACCTTAAGGGACCTCAGCTCAAAGGTGATCAATTTTGGTTAAGGGTTGATATGCAAAAGTATAGTGTATCTAGCAACTAAGCACAAAATTTCAAGAGAGAGAGAAATGTAAAGAGAGAGATAGAGAGAATTTTTGTTCCAAAATTTCTAACCTTAAAACATGAGAGAGGGGGTCCCTATATATAGAAAACATGAAATCTATATAAGGAGATCCAGCCCTCCACGTGTGGATAGATGCAAGCATCTGTGCAAATAGCTGACACAACTTGCATAAAATATCTACAGAAAACACTGGAGGCCGGCCAGCCATCAGTGATAGCCGGTAAGGCATCATTGATGGCCAGCAAGGCACATTAATGGCCGGCAGACAAGAAGCTCTGCCCGGCAGCCTCCAAGGATGGCTGGCAGGCCACCAGAGATTGCAGGTTGGCAAGACCAAGGCATGGTCCAAAAATGAGACAAAATAGATGCAGGGTTTGAAAGGCTCAAAGTTGTGGCGTTCCGCTGAGGACTTTGAGCGCTCGGCAAGCAATCAGACTCATCATCGAATGTACCTGCAAGAACATCCAAGTCTTGAAGGGCTCTCAAAAATGGGGTGTCTACACTTAGTAGCCGATTGGTTCTGTAACCCTAGCAACCGAAGAGAAGAGATGAGATGACCCTGGTGACCCTAGCAACACTTGGTTTAAAGACCATCAATCAAGCAATTTCATTGCATGATGGCTAAAGAACCAAGGTGTACAAGTTTAATCAATGCGCAAATAAGACTCACAACCTTCACCCTATCATGCATGATCAAGGGCAATGGTGACCTAGGAAACTTGGCACATTTCATCACTTTGAGTATGAAATGCCCCAATTTTCCTTGTGTTCAATTAACGTCCGATTGAACACACCGAAACATAATCAAATTCTTATCTTTGCATAATTTTAGTTTTAACTTTTGTTTACCCATTTTAATTACCCTTGTATTCTTTAACCAATTAAGTCAATTGGTGAGTTGAGTCCTCTAAAAGAGAAGGAAGTGTCAAACAAGGGGTAGTTTAAGGTGAGAGAGAGGTGTCATGCCGTTGATAATGAACCCCCAAAAGAGGATTAAACCATTAAGCATGGACCTCAGTCTCAAGCTTAAACAATCTTAAGGTTGAAACAACCCTCAAAGCAAACAAATAGTTAAGAAATGTGGGAGGTTGCAGAGATTATGCTTGCTGAAATTAAGTGGGAAAAGCACTAAAACAATGCAACGAACTCAAATGAGATGGTGTCTAAGGCCTAAAACACCAAGCTCATGAGGACAATTACACTATAAGCATGCAAAACAAAACTCAAATGACTTAAACAGTCCAAAATAGAGACAAAACAGTCTAAAATACAGCCTAAAACATGTTGGAATTAAGCCACAAAAGGCTAGAAAAATATGCCAACACATAGAGCTATCTAGGCTAGCAAACAAGGCACAAGGAGGGGAGGATAACACCTCCAAATTTGGACTTCAAAACATGACTTTCACCACTAAAATTACTCTAAAATTCAGTGTTCAAAAGCCCAAAAAAAAGATGGTTTAAAAGTGGGAAACAAAGGTGAAAAGGCCTTACAAACAAGGAAGAAAGAAGGGCGAACCACCCCCTACCTTTAAATGGCCTACAACCACCAATTTCAGCCCACAAAATAGAGTTTTTATGGCCCAAAAACAACCCAAAATCAGTGGGAAAAAGATAGAAAAACAAATATGCAAAGTAAGTTAAAAAGGCAAGTGTTATACCTCTTGAAGGGAAGACCAACTTTAGGCAACAATTCAAGCCAAAACCACCTTCTAGAGCTCCAAGAAGGCCTCAAGGAACCTTAGCTCAAAGATGAACCACTTTGGTTTAGGAGGTGTAGGCAAAAGTGTGGTGTATCTAAGCTACTATGCACAAACTTGCAAGAGAGAGAGAGAGAGAGAGAGATAATTTTTGCTCCAAAAATTCTAACTCTCAAAAATGGGGGAGGAGACCCCCTATATATAGAAAAACATGCATTTGGCTGAGATATATCCCTCCATACATGTGTAGGGAGATGCAGCCAATTGTGCCAATAGCTGGCACAGCTGTCAACAAAATACCTAAAAAAAGACACTATTGGCCGGCAAGGCACAAGGGTGGCTGGCAGCCCACAAAAGGTAGCTGGAAGCCCACCAGAGGAGCCCTACAGGTCCCAGGGTCTTGAGGTTTGAAGGCTCAAAGATAAGGCATTTCGCCAAGAACTTCGGGCACTAAAACGAGCACATGTAGTCATAATCATCGACTGCACAAGCAATGACGTCCAAGTCTTGAGGACGGTCAAAAATGGGGGTGTCTAAATATAAGTGTTTAAGTAATTATTTGTAATATGCAAGAATATGTAAATGACTTTAAAAAAAAAACTTTTAAATTTAACATGAAAGGTTAAAACTACCAAAGACAAATGTCATCACAAATGTAAATTACCCCAATTTTAGGCATGAAATAAAAATAAGTACAAGAAAGATAACCAAATACTTGATTCAGAAGTTTAGATAGTGTTTCATAGTAACTCTTAGTACAGATAAAATCTTGCATTAAATCATACTCGAAACCATTTTTCTTTTTCTTAAAATTTTTAAACTAGAAAGATGTGATGGATATGAGTCTTGCAATTGAGGGACCAAAAAACAGAGGTGAAAAAAGTAGAGAGCTGTAGAGTTGGGCTCTAAATTACTGCTAACAAATAGAAACCACGTCTTGTTTATTCCTCAAATTTTCAAGATTTATGCTATTCGGGAAGATGACTAAATTTAAAAGTTGCTAAAGTCGTCTTTAAGTTTCTATAGTAAAAGTTACAAAGTTTTGAAACCATGCACATGCTGTATTCCTATATTATTCTTTTAGATTGTGTTTCAATCATAAATTTGAGTAAAGATTAAAAAAAGAAAATAAAAATGTTGGTGAATTCCTTTTGATTGAGTTTAATAACTAAAATAAACTTTTTCTGACAATTTTACTTAATGAAAATAGACAAATAATTTAAATTAAATATAAATCAAAAAATTATGATTTAAATTTTAAAAAAAAAATTTAAAAATTAAGGGTTCATTTTGTTACAAAACTTAAATTTTATTTATTTATTTTTAAAAACATTTATGTGTGTGTGATAAACACCCATAGCCCTAAAAAATTTCATTAGAAACAACAATAAAAACATAAATCATCTAAACATGTGTGAATGATCTGTCTTTATGAGACATCATGAGACCTATATATCATGATCTGCACTATATCTTTGTTCTGTCACGTGATAAGACCTATATATCATGATCTGCACTATATCTTTGTTCTGTCACGTGATAAGACCTATATATCATGATCTGCACTATATCTTTGTTCTGTTATGTGATAAGACCTATATATCATAATCTGCACTATATCTTTGTTCTGTCATGTGATAAGTTGTGTGTGTGAGTTTGATCCTGAAACTACCACATATGCATGATGATCAAACCTCTTTTATTGAACAAAACAATAACAACACATGACAAATAAAATTAGAAAAAAATAATTAATTAGAAACATAGAACTAGAGAGAAAGAACTCACTTTGATCAGTTGATCATCTTCTAGAGAAACACCTTCAAGACTGTACTTCTTCATGTCCCACACACTGTGTTCACTCGATTCTCTATTGATATGATCAAAACTTCGCTTGCGTCCAGTAAGCCTTCCTTCATTGTCATGAATAGGCTTGCCTCTGTTGAGTCCCTTCCACGTACCCTTCCCCACCATGCGATCAATCCTTTTTCCTTTGCCATTCTTCTTCTTCAACTTCGTAAAATAATAGTACAACTTCAATTTGGTTCTCATTTTGCTGAATATCTTCGGCAGTTCTTGATCGTCATAGAGATTGCATTCATTCACTAAACCTTCTACCGGTAATGGCTGTCCTTTGGCCTTTGCTCTCAGATAATGAAGAACAAGTTCTTTGTCCGTTGGTATAAATTTGTATCCTATTGTAATCTTGGCAGCCATTGCTGATTTTTCTTGAGAAATAAAATAGTCGAAAAAAGTAACAGATAGACTAAAGATTTTTGTTTTTCTTGGGAAATACTAAGAATTTGAGAGAGATTAGATTATGGAAACAATATGAGAAAGTAAAGTGAGAAGAGAGTAATATATAGGGCTTTGAGACTTAGTCGACTATGATTTTGAAGTCGAGTAGTGTTTGGTTTTAGATGAATTTCTTTCTTCAGCAATAAATTTGCTTGCATTACAAGCAAAATAATAATAATTTGTATTTTGTAAACTAGGTTAATCAAATGCTATCTTCTGTTGATAAATGAATATAGGGTTGATTTTATTATTATCAAATGCTATCACCAAAATATTACAATCAAGAGAGATTTGGTCAAAATACTCTCATAATAAAATTCTAATGCATTAAGAATAACCATAAAAAGTTTTCCTTGAAAAATCTAACACATACCACTATCACCAAAATATAATTAGTGAGTAATTTAATGTTTTAAATTTTAAAATAATATAACTTTTGATTTACATGTCAATTTTTTAAAATATTAATATTTTTAAAATTCTCTCATCATGATCTATTAAATAAGATCTATGTTGACTATAAAATTCTTCAAAAACAATAAAAAAAAAAAATCATCGAAATTGATATAAATTATAACATGTTACACTGTCTTACTCTAATTCACAGTAACATTTTACTATTACAAAAAATAGAGAACATACTAGATGAACCAACCAAAAATACACATACACAATATTGTCCATATATGTATGTATATATATAGATGCATTAACAATATTGTCTAAGAAAAAAAAAGAAAATTTTACTATGTCTGTATTCAATTATGTGCCTCTTCCTTGAGGGGTTTATGAAGCAAAATAAATTGAATTATCATTTTCACCAAATAAGGATCCAATTGAGAGGTTTTGACTAAATTAATAATAAGGGGACTTACATGTAGGTCCTAATGGTGGACTTATAGTTCAATAGATCCTATAATAGCATTTTTCATCAAACACTATTAAAAATGTCACTAATTGTTAATTTTTAGCGACAGTTTAAAAAAATCGTCACAAAAAAAGTCATTAATTTTCAACTTTCAGTGACAGGTTGAAAAATTTATCACAAAAACGTCATTAATAGTAAGTTTTAGCAATAATTTATAAAAACCATGATAACAAAAAAGTTACTAACTGTCAATTGTTAACCACATATGCAAAAAATCGTCACAAAAAATTATTTTTAGCAACAATTTTACTGTGCTTTATTTTTAATAGGACATGATATGAATTAAATCCAACTATTAAAACCTATTTATAATTTACCCTTAATAATAATCATTATGCCTATCTAAGAAAAAAAATCATTATGAAAATCAAACACAACACAATTAATACAAATAAACTTCCAAACTTGAGAAAGAAGACACATGTATACTAAAAAAAAAAATTTAGTCGCAAAAAGTCAATATTTAGTCACTGAAAGGTTTAGTAGCCTGAAACTTAAACTAACAATGCCCAATATTTTTTTGTCTTCTATTTTGGCATATTTGGTGACTAAATATTTTTTTAGTCGTCAATAATTAATACACCTTGATTAAAAAAATTTAGTAGCTAAATCCTGAACAACACCAACCAATTTAATTTTTTGTCGTCTATTGTACAACTTTTGGCTAAATTTCTATTAATCGCCAATTTTGGTCGCCAAAAGTGGAAATTGTTGTAATGTGAGAATATTCGAATCATGAACCTCCTAGTGAGGTGTAAAAGCATCTCCACCCGATATGTCAATTTCAACATGACAGTCCAACAATTCTATTTTGGCTGCAAGAATGAACTCAACCTGATATGTCAAAAGCTGACATGGCTTTGGCATCACATCTTCAAGTCAATTTTGACATGTTTCCCACTGCATGCTTTTTTTTTTTTCTTCAAATAAAAGAAGACCAACAATACACAATTTGTGGTTATCAGTTCCCATGTCATGCAGTTTTTTTTTTTTAATCAACGGTTAATATTATTTGAAGAAAAATGCTTTGAAGCTCTAATTCTTAAGCTCTAAAGCTAGTTTTAATGAGCTGCCAGTGGACCCCACCTATTGTGATGTGGTGTTTTGGTCTTGATTTTTTTTTGTCTTCTTGCCATGTCATTAGTGCTCCATTGGAACAGCAAAATTAATACTCTGAATCATTACTGTTATTTGAAAACCAACCTGTGTTGTCATGTATGGTAATTACCATTGTAAATAAAATATTTTTTAATTATTTTTTATTTTATTTTATCATCCATAAATTTGAAGTTGAGCAAAATATTTTTTTTAATCATTCACACCATAACATTTTCAAGGGCAATCGTAGCAGGTGATTTATAATGATATTTATGTGTTGTCAAATTTTTTTTTTTTTTTTTTAAATATGTATTGTAATTTTTCTTTTTTCACCAAATTCAAAAAAAATGTTTAAGTAGCAATGAATAGAAATTTTGAATTTTCTTAAAAAATTATTTTATAAATATTGAAATTTTAAAAAAATAAAATACTATGTAAATGGCATCAAACCCTTTTTAAAAATAAATTTATTTTAATTAGTAAAATAAAAGAATTCAAATTTTAAAAATAATAGAATAATAGATGACATATTAGGTAGAGAGCTTCCATGTCAAATTGACATATGTCAATTTGCCACCATGTCTTTAAAAAAATTTGACATCTCTAAGATTTGAGGTTTGAGTGGAATTGCTCTACGGATTTTAGCCAACAAGTTAACCCCATTGGTTAATATAACCAAATGTTGAATATAAGATAATATTAGGCAATAATTTTCTCAATTAGTGAAAATCTCATATTATATTATTGTAGCAATATAACCAACTAATTAAAAAAAAAAAATTCCCATATTGCAATAGTGAGACTACATAGTTGAGTTTTTAAAAGACAAATGTATCCCACTAAATTCTTTTACAATTTCTTACTAACCGATGAAATCTTAAAGGTTGTTTGAAAAGTACTAAATAAATATATATTTTTAATTCTTTATAAAAAGATACGTAGAAAAATAAAGAGATAATGTGACTCAAATAAATTAAAAAGATAAAATATATATATACATTTTTTTAGTATATGTCACCATCAAATAGTTAAAGGGTTTTTCTTTTTGTTTTTTTTTTTTTGACAAAAAAATCACCGACATAATTGTAGAATATGGGAAAGGTTGTTGTTACAAATAGATCTTGACGTCATTTTGTTTTTTCCAATCTACATTTTGTCCCTTTCTTTATTTTCAACAACTCTCCTTGTAACGAGACATGCCCTATGTGAAAAGTTTGTAGAGGTGAAGTTGGGTATATAAAGCACCATTAGCGAATTTTCCCGAGTTGTTTCTTTCATCCTAACCTCTCAATCAAGTAAGATATGGGTCTATTAATACGATCCAAAAGTTTAAATTCAAGTTGTTAAAATTAGAGGGATTTAGTCAAAATTCTCTCATAATAAAACTTTAGGGTACTTACTAATTAGTCTTGTTAACTAGACTTATTTACTTACAGGTCCTAACTAATAAATTTAACACTATAAAAATAAGAGAGTGAGAAATTTATCACTAAAAATTTATTCATAAAATAAAGAGACTGATAAATTTATCACTATAAAATTATTCATAAAAAAAAAGACTGATAAATTTATTTTTATCACTTAATAAATTATATCAAATAGGACTTAATGGGTAATAAGTCTCCAAAGTAGGATCTATTGGGTAATAAGTCTCCAAAGTAGGACCTATTGGTAGTTTACCCTAAAACTTTAACGAATTAAGAATAAGTACAAAAAGTTTTCCTTGAAAAGTCTAATTCATACCATTATTATCAAAACATTAAACTTTAAAATAATGTAACTTTTGATGTAGATGTCATTTTTTTAATAAAATTAGTATTTTTAAAATTCTCTCATCAAGATTTATCAAATAAGATGCATGTTGACTATGAAATTCTTAATTTTTTTTTATTACCGTCGAAATTGATGTAAACAGTAACATGATAATTTGTGTCATAGTAACATATTAGTACTTTATGTGATAGTAACATGTTATTCTGGCAATATTGTCCAAGAAAAAAAAGAAGATATTTTATTTTATCCTTACTCAATTATGTGTTTTCTCCTTGGGGGATTTATGAAGCAAAGTAAATTGGGTTGTCTTTTTCACTAAATAAGAGTCCAATAGCGGAATTTTGGCTAAATTTCTCTTAAAATTATTATCCATACAAACTTTCGATGTGAGGCGAGTTAAAATAGTGACCCATATAGTTGGGTGCATAAGTTAACTTTGATACTATTTTGTAATACCTCACCATCTACTTGTCCAAATAGTTTGTGAATCTACCAACATGATCCAAAAATTTAAATCTAAATTTGCTAATTGACAAGTTAATAGAACCTTATATCAACTTGTTAATAAATAACTTGAAATTAATAAATATAAGGTTGATTTTATTATTATCAAATGCTATCTTCCATGAATGCACTTTGTTTCCTATGAAAATCATTGCCATCCAATCATTTCACAACTTGTAGTAAATCACGTAACTGTCTAATCTTAGCGATCCAACTGTTTTCTTATTTATTTATTTATTAATTAATGATATTACAATTTAGATGAATTTAGTCAAAATCTTCTCATAATAAAATTTTAATGTATTAAGAATAACCATAAAAAGTTTTCCTTAAAAAATCTAACACATACCACTATTACCAAAATATAATTAGTAAGTAATTTAATATTTTAAATTTTAAAATAATATAACTTTTATTGCAACCGGGTCCTTTCTCCTCTCTTTTCCTCTTTTCTTTTCTTTTCTTCCCCTTGTCGCTCCATTCTTCTTTTACCTTCGTTGGGTTTGAAATATCCAGAAATAGTCCTCTAAATAAGGTTCTTGCCTTTGTTTTGCTCGGTATTGAATTTCACGTGTTTAGGAGAGTGTGAGGTCAGGTCTGGAGTGCCTGGGGGTTGAACTAAAAACTTTGTTGGGCTGGTTGGCTTGCCTCACGTGCGGGAGACGGCTGCACGTGTGGAATTTAGGGGAAACTAGAGCTGTATTCTGTCTGAAATGCACGAGCGGAGAGAGGTGCGGGAGAGGAGCCCCGCACGTGCGGAGATGAAGGCTGCACATGTAGGAAGGGACGCTTCGCAAGTGTGGGGAGGGGCGCCGCATGTGGGGCAGACGGGCAGTCCGAATCTCTGTTTTTTTACTCTTTTGGCCGAAGTTGTATCACATTTTTGGGGCTTTTCTCTCACTCTAAACTTCATTTCTGTAGACACCCCATTTTTGACCGCCCTTTAGACTTGGGCGCTACTGATGGTTTACTGGGTGGTGAAAGTTGTGCAATGCAAGGATTCGATTTCTTCAGCAAGGAGAGAGTCAAATCCCAACCTCACACCCCTTTTTGGACCAAAACTATCTTGATCAAAAGATTTTGAGACACTGAAACCCTCTCTTTCAATTTTTTTTTGAAAATTCTTCTGCGATGTTCCGATGCTCGCATTTTGTTCAATGTCGCGCTTTTCGGTAAATCGAGCAAGGACAAAGGGGAAATGAATGAAAGCGAGGTGAAATCTTTGAAAAATCTTTCAAAACACTTTATTTAGGGGTTTGGAGTTGAAGAAAAGAGGAGAGAAGAGAAGAAAGCTAGTTTGGGAGAAGCTTGGCATGAATCCCGGCAGGATCAAAATTGAGCAGTCTTCACTCAAACAGGCATAACGTTTTGTACACTTGGAATCTTGAAGTGAGGCTACCACCATTGGAAAGAAGACTTCCAGGGCTACAATTTAGACTCAAGAATGACCTGAAAAGGAGTCCATATGAAGGAGATATGTCCGGTTGAAGTCGGACTCAAAAAGTAGATTTTTCTGTCCAACCAGAGGTAGAAGTTTATGACCATGAATGGGATTTTTGGGCCATGTGCCGGCCATGAATGGCCAATGCCGGCCCCATGCCATCGAAGGGAGTGTGTTGCCAGCCAACAATGGTAAAGTGCCGGCCACAGATGGAAAAGAGCAGTTTTCTGCAGATATTTTGGTTCCAGCTGGTATAAATGTCCCTCTTGAGATATTTTCGACCTAAGGATCTCTTTTTGCTATATATTGAAGCCAAATATCTCATATTCAAGGGTAAGAACATTTGAGAACAATTGAGGAAGAAGTTTGGGAGTCTCTCTCTCTTCAATCCTCTTTCTAGATTTCCCTCTCTCTAAAGCTTTTGTGCTAGAAGGCTTGCATACATCCATCTTTAACCTATCAACCCTTAACAAGAGTGGATCATCTTTGGGCTGAGGTAGTTTGGGACTTTGTTTGAGCTCCAAGAGGTGGTTTTGGCTCAAGAAAAGTGGTTGTTCTTGTGCTATGCTTCAAGGGTGAGCATCTCCCTCTTTTAAGCTTATTTTTGTACACAATCTTGGCCACCTTTGCATACTGATTTTGGCCTAGTTGTCAACTAAAAAATCCTCTATTTTTAAGTGTTTAAAATGATGGCTTGAGGCCTCTTTGAAGTTAGGGGTGGTTCACCCTCCTTTGTTGCTTATTTGCTAAGTGTTGAGCCATCTTTTAAAGCATTTCAAACCATCTCTTTTTGGATCTTTAACCACTGAATTCCAGAGGAATTTTAATAGTGGAAAGGTGGTTTTGAGGTGCCAAATAGGAGGGGATGGCCCCCTCTCCTCTTGTCTTGTTTGCTTGTCTTGATGGCCCACCAAATGAGCATGTGTTTCTACTTCTTTGTGGCTTTGTTCAAGCACTTTTTTGTGACTTTTTAGACCTTCCATAACTCTGTTTTTGGCTGGTTTGGTCTTTGGTTCCATGCTTCTTACACTTGTAGTGTAATCTTGCTAATTAGCCTTGTATGCATGATGCTTTAACTCATCATTCTAGCTTATTCTGGCTATACTCCAGCATGCTTTTACTCATGATTTTGCATGCTTTAACTGTGTTTGAAGTGGTCTTGGCCATATGGTTGTAGTGTAAAGGCCCTTGACTAGCTTTGTGTTTTGAGTCGCTAGCATGCTTTTTATGTGATGATTGCATGCCTTAGCCTCATATCTCACATGATTTCAGTGTATATAGCATAGTCACACTCTCATATATTCCACTCTTTCATAGCTTTTGAGGTTGAGCCTCATGCCTTGTTTGTGAGCCAATACATGAGCATATCTTTCTTGCCATCTATGCTGCAAGTCTAGCATGTTTTTGCTACTGTTTCGACCTGCCTTAGGTCTATTTTGAATGGTTAAGGTCATTTGAGCATTGCTTAGTATGGTTGTAGTGTAAAGGACTTTGATTAGCTTTGAGTTTTGAGGCCTTTAACATGTTATGCATGTGATGTTTGCATGGTATGGCACCATTTGGCATGTAATTTCAGTGTATATAGTGTAGTCATACTCTCATATACTTCACTTCTTCATAGCTTTTGAGGGTTGTGTATTATGCCTTGCTTATAGGCCTACATGTGTGCATGTTCTTCTAGCATTTTGAGCTCCCATTTCAGCATGTGTAGACCATTATTTTGGCATGATTTACCTCTATCCAGAGCTGGTTTGGCCATTTGAGTTTGATATTGCATGTTGTGGGAGCCGAATAAATAGAGGAACAAAATCTCGAATACCCGGTGAGCCGGTGACTGAACGGCTCCATTCTGCTCAACTAGGACGCCGAACAATCAGGTGAGGATAAGGGAGATATTTCAGAAGCTTGACGCTAGCCGGCATATACCCCGCAGGAATACGGGGCCGAATAGGATAGATAGGCTGTATTTGGATCTCCCCCTAGAGCCGAATATAGGAAAAGATAATGATTGAAAAAGTAGGCCCAGGCCCCGAGGCCCAGAGAATGGATATAAATACAAGAGCTTTAGATTTGTAAAGGGACGTAAGAATCACTTCTGAAAACTTAGTAAACAAGCTCTCTTGAGCAGAGGAACTGACTTGCCCGTCGGAGTGCTAATTCCGGCACCCCCGACCGGAGTGTTCGTATCTTTTCAGGTGACTAGCTGAGGATCATTGGCGTCTTTTAGGATCTAAGGAGTATTTCCAAACCCTTTCACCACAATTGGCGCCGTCTGTGGGAATACTCAAATATATCCATGAACGACGTGACTAAAGATCCTCCGATAGCCACTCACGAGATCGCACAGAGAGGCGACCTAACTCCGGCAAATTCGCTCGGAAAGGAAACCGTCGCGAGGCGACGCGCCTCGAACTCTAGCCCACCAACGATTTCAACAACGGAGACGATGCAGATGACCATAGAACAAGCCAGACAGACCAAACAGAGATTGGACGACGTCATCGCTGAGAACGAATGCCTTCTCCGTGATCTGGCCTTAGAAAAAGCAAAGTCCAAACAGGCGGGGCTCAAGGTTCCTGAGCGATTCCTACGGTCAGGTCCTCAACGACCTCGAGGCCAACAGCTCGATGCCGACGGTCGCCGCGCCTTAACCGATTCCCTTGATGAAGTAACAGAGGACGCACATCGCCCAAGAGGCGTCCCGCTTGACACCGTACATATGATATACAGCCTACCGATAGCCCCGACTGTACATGCAATCCAGTCACTTCCAAGCCCCCAGCATCAGCTTACACCAACAAAGCGACCCCGGCCCCGAGAGGCGCCAAGCATCACCTTCGACGACTCTGATTTGAGCGGCATAACGCTCCCTCACGTAGATCCTCTAGTTGTTGCGCTGCGCGTAAACAGGTTCACCGTTGAACACGTCCTTATTGATCAGGGAAGCACTTCAGAGGTTATGTACTATAAAACCTTCATCAAACTCGGGTTCAACGATTCGGATCTGACTCCAGCTTTATATCCACTATTCGGCTTCAATGCCAACCTGGAGTACCCTTTGGGAAAGATCAGTCTACCCGTCCGAGCTGGCACCAGAATGGTGGACGTGGAATTCTTGGTCGTCAGGCTACCGTCGCCCTACAATCTCATCATGGGGCGATCATGGTTGCGCACCCTGCAGGCCATCCCAAGCACCTACCACCAGCTGCTGCGATTCCCAACGGAATACGGCGTTGAGCAGATCCGTGGCTCTCAGCAGTTAGCACAGGCATGTTACCTCCTCGCCGCCAAGTCGCCGAAGGAACTGCAAGTAAACTCCATTGAAGTGCCCAATCGAGAGATCTTGGATGACGTCGGGCGTCAACCAAACGAAAAGGCCACGGAAGAGTTAGACCAGGTTGACATTGATGGAAGCCCGGATAAGTTTTTTATGATCGGCGCCTCTCTGAGCTAGGTCGACAGACAGCAGCTGATCACTTTCTTACTCGGCAACCTCGACGTCTTCGCGTGGACTCCATTCGAGATGCCGGGAGTAGACCCGTCAATCTCTCAGCACCACCTCAATGTCGACCCCCGGTGCAGGCCGATCATTCAGAAAGGCCGGCGATCCTCCGCAGAACACACCGCCGCCGTTGTCGAAAAAGTTGACAAATTGCTTGACGCCGGGGCAATTAGAGAAGTCACTTACCCCACATGGCTCTCCAACACAGTGGTGGTGAAAAAGAAGAACGGAACTTGGCAAGTGTGCGTCGATTTCACGGATCTGAACAAAGCTTGCCCCAAAGACTGCTTCCCCTTACCTAGAATCGACCAACTCGTTGATGCAACGGCGTGCCACCGGCGCATGAGTTTCCTCGATGCCTACAGAGGCTACCATCAGATCGCCATGAATCCGGATGATCAGGACAAAACTGCATTCCTCACTCCAAGAGGAACCTACTGCTATAGGGTTATGCCTTTTGGACTGAAGAATGCAGGGGCAACTTACCAAAGACTGGTCACCACGATGTTCAAAGAACAGCTGGGACACACTATGGAAGTATACATCGATGACATGGTGGTCAAATCCAAAGAAGAACAAAACCATATAGCCGATCTGGAAAAGACATTCAACACCCTACGCAAATACAGAATGAAGCTAAACGCTTCCAAATGTGCCTTTGGGATCGGCTCCGGCAAATTCCTGGGTTATATCGTCAACTACCGAGGAATCGAAGCCAACCCGAGGCAAGTCACAGCAATTTTGGAACTGAGTTCCCCCCGTTCAGTGAAAGAGGTCCAAAAGTTGATGGGAATGGCTGCGGTACTCAACAGGTTCATCAGCCGATCTACAGATCGCTGCAGACAATTCTTTCAGACACTACGGCAGGGCAGAGCTTTTGAATGGTCCGCCGAATGCGAAGCAGCTTTTAACAGGCTCAAGACCTACCTCCGGACAGTACCTCTTCTAACAACACCCGCCATTGGTGACCCCCTCATTCTATATCTGGCAGTCTCCGACAGGGCCGTCAGCGCCGTATTATTAAAAGAGGAGGAAGGGCAGCAACAGCCAGTGTATTATGTGAGCAAGGCAATGGTGGACGCCGAAACATGCTACCTACCGCTGGAAAAACTCGTCCTAGCGTTGGTCATGGCAGCAAGAAAACTGATGCATTACTTCCAAGGACACAGCATTAGGGTGCTCACAGACTATCCCCTTCGATCAGTACTATGGAATGCAGAAGCATCAGGACGTGTTTTGAAGTGGGCTCTCAAACTCGGCCAATACGACATCCAGTTCTTACCCAAAACTGCAATCAAGGGGCAGGTGCTTGCCGACTTTGTTGCCGAATTCACAGGAGGGCTTGCCGACCTCAAGCCTGATGACATCCAGCTAAAGGCCGCAGTTCGGCCAAAGCCAGATTGGAGAATATATGTCGGGGACATTTGGCAGTTATACTGTGATGGATCGTCTAACCAACGGGGCAACGGCGCCGGCGTCGTAATCATGTCTCCAAACGGCGCAGTAATTGAGCAGGCCGTCAAGCTCGGCTTCGAAGCATCAAATAACGAAGCTGAATATGAAGCCCTTTTAGCCGGACTGCGGAACGCACACCTGCTCGGTGCGCGGCGGCTGTTGGTGTTTTGTGACTCAAAATTGGTAATCAACCAGTTGAAGGGGGAGTACGCCGCACGGGACGAGCGTATGGCGGCCTATATGAAAACGGCTAACTCCTTGCTGACGAAATTCGACCATCATGAACTAAACCAAATAACACGCGATCAAAATACACACGCGGATGCCCTGGCTTGCTTAGCCTCCGCCATCAACTCCGAGCTCAAGCGTACCATCGAAGTAGGTTTCGTCCCAGAACCGAGTATCGGCCCTCCGGAAGAAACCCACATCAACATTATAGAATCGGCTCCAAGTTGGAAGGATCCTATTGCTGCATTCCTTTCTTCTGAGCAACTCCCAGAGGACAAAAAAGAAGCACACAAGCTGCGAAACAAGGCCCTGCGGTACTACTTAGATCCACAAGGAGGGCTTTATAAAAAGTCCCTCTCTGGTCCGTACTTGGAATGCGTGCACCCGGGCAAGGTGGAGGAACTGCTCACTGAGATACACGAGGGCAGCTGTGGTGCCCACTCGGGGGGACGCTCCCTGGCCCATCGGGCGATAACACAGGGATACTACTGGCCGACGATGAGGGCCGACGCACAAAATTATGTCAAGAAATGCGAACAATGCCAAAAGTTCTCCCCACTAACCCATCAGCCGGCAGAAACTTTGCATTCCATCACAAGCCCATGGCCGTTTGCTCAGTGGGGACTTGATATCGTAGGACCATTGCCGAGGGCCCCAGGGAACAAGCGATTTCTAATCGTAGCAACAGATTACTTCACAAAGTGGGTCGAAGCGGAGGCTCTAACCCATATACGAGATTCCGACATTAAGCGCTTTGTGTGGAGGAACATCATTATGCGGTTCGGCATCCCAAGAGCATTGATCTCGGATAATGGTACTCAGTTCGATTGTGGTGTATACCGAGAATTGTGCAGCAAGTATGATATTGAGCCTTACTTCTCTACGCCAGCCTACCCCCAAAGTAACGGTCAAGCGGAAGCTTCAAACAAATCCATCTTGGACGGCATCAAAAAGAGGCTGGAAAGTGCCAAAGGCAGATGGGTTGAAGAGTTGCCGAGCGTACTATGGGCCCATCGTACAACGCCGAGACGATCTACCGGAGAAACACCGTTTGCCCTATGCTTCGGAACCCAGGCAATCTTACCACCAGAGATCGGCTTACCAACTCTGCGATCGCAAGCCTTTGACACAGGCCGAAACGACATGATGCTCGCCTTGGACTTGGTTCTGATTGAAGAACGAAGAGACCGCGCTTTAGCATCCATGGCACGTTATCAGCAGCAGCTTGCTAAGTCATACAATCGGCGAGTTCAGTTGCGCCGCTATAATCCCGGAGAATTGGTTCTAAAGAAGGTACTACCAGCCGACCGGAGGTCGGCTGATGGGAAGTTTGGTCCGAACTGGGACGGCCCCTATCAGATAGATTCCGTCGTAGGCACAGGGGCATATCGGCTCTCGAACATGTCGGGAAGAAGCCTGCCACGGCCGTGGAATTCGACACATCTACGTAAATTTTATCAATGACCCGACCTGTGGGCTTGATACTTGCACATACGTCGTTGTAATGCAAGGTTTCGTATTTTTACATGTTTGAGCTCAACACCTTAGGGCCGAATAAGTCTCCGGATTCGGAGCGCCCTTCGTGGATGTCACGATTGGCCAAAACAAGTCTCCGGATTCGGAGCCCCTTTGGTGCATAACACCTTGGGGCCAAACAAGTCTCCGGATTCGGAGCGCCCTTCGTGGATGTCACGATTGGCCAAAATAAGTTTCCGGATTCGGAGCCCCCTTTGGTGCATGACACCTTAGGGCCGAATAAGTCTCCGGATTCGGAGCCCCCTTTGGTGCATGACACCTTAGGGCCGAATAAGTCTCCGGATTCGGAGCGCCCTTCGTGGATGTCACGATTGGCCAAAACAAGTCTCCGGATTCGGAGCCCCCTTTGGTGCATGACACCTTGGGGCCAAACAAGTCTCCGGATTTGGAGCGCCCTTCGTGGATGTCACGATTGGCCAAAACAAGTCTCCGAATTCGGAGACCCCTTTGGTGCATGACACCTTAGGGGCGAATAAGTCTCCGGATTCGGAGCCCCTTTTGATGCATGACACCTTAGGGCCGAATAAGTCTCCGGATTCGGAGCCCCCTTTGGTGCATGACACCTTAGGGCCGAATAAGTCTCCGGATTCGGAGCCCCCCTTTGGTACGTGACACCTTAGGGCCGAATAAGTCTCCGAATTCGGAGCGCCCTTCGTGGATGTCACGATTGGCCAAAACAAGTCTCCGGATTCGGAGCCCCCTTTGGTGCATGACACCTTAGGGCCGAATAAGTCTCCGGATTCGGAGCGCCCTTCGTGGATGTCACGATTGGCCAAAACAAGTCTCCGGATTCGGAGCCCCCTTTGGTGCATGACACCTTAGGGCCGAATAAGTCTCCGGATTCGGAGTGCCCTTCGTGGATGTCACGATTGGCCAAAATAAGTCTCCGGATTCGGAGCCCCCTTTGGTACATGACACCTTAGGGCCGAATAAGTCTCCGGATTCGGAGCCCCATTTGGTGCATGACACCTTGGGGCCAAACAAGTCTCCGGATTCGGAGCGCTCTTCGTGGATGTCACGATTGGCCAAAACAAGTCTCCGGATTCGGAGCCCCCTTTGGTGCATGACACCTTAGAGCCGAATAAGTCTCCGGATTCGGAGCCCCCCTTTGGTACGTGACACCTTAGGGCCGAATAAGTCTCCGAATTCGGAGCGCCCTTCGTGGATGTCACGATTGGCCAAAACAAGTCTCCGGATTCGGAGCCCCCTTTGGTGCATGACACCTTAGGGCCGAATAAGTCTCCGGATTCGGAGCGCCCTTCGTGGATGTCACGATTGGCCAATACAAGTCTCCGGATTCGGAGCCCCCTTTGGTGCATGACACCTTAGGGCCGAATAAGTCACCGGATTCGGAGCCCCCCTTTGGTACGTGACACCTTAGGGCCGAATAAGTCTCCAGATTCGGAGCGCCCTTCGTGGATGTCACGATTGGCCAAAACAAGTCTCCAGATTCGGAGCCCCCTTTGGTGCATGACACCTTGGGGCCGAATAAGTCTCTGGATTCGAAGCCCCCTTTGGTGCATGACACCTTAGGGCCAAATACGTCTCCGGATTCTGAACGTTTATACCATGCCCTACAAAATATTCTAATCAAAATCTAAATATTCCAATAAAATGAATCGACGAGTCCGAACCATTTGGCTCTTCACGCTCGAGCCCTGGCCAAGGCAAGGGCAGATTTATTAATCTAAGCGGTCGCCTTCTCGCAGATGCCTCGGCCAGCCCACGAGTTCGAACCATTTGGCTCTTCACGCTCGAGCCCTGGCCAAGGCAAGGGCAGATTTATTAATCTAAGCGGCCGCCTTCTCGCAGATGCCTCAGCCAGCCCACGAGTCCGAACCATTTGGCTCTTCACGCTCGAGCCCTGGCCAAGGCAAGGGCAGATTTATTAATCTAAGCGGCCGCCTTCTCGCAGATGCCTCGGCCAGCCCACGAGTCCGAACCATTTGGCTCTTCACGCTCGAGCCCTGGCCAAGGCAAGGGCAGATTTATTAACCTAAGCAGCCGCCTTCTCGCAGATGCCTCGGCCAGCCTACAAGTCGGAACCATTTGGCTCTTCACGCTCGAGCCCTGGCCAAGGCAAGGGCAGATTTATTAATCTAAGCGGCCGCCTTCTCGCAGATGCCTCGGCTAGCCCACGAGTCCAAACCATTTGGCTCTTCACGCTCGAGCCTTGGCCAAGGCAAGGGCAGATTTATTAATCTAAGCGGCCGCCGTCTCGCAGATGCCTCGGCCAGCCCACGAGTCCGAACCATTTGGCTCTTCACGCTCGAGCCCTGGCCAAGGCAAGGGCAGATTTATTAATCTAAGCGGCCGCCTTCTCGCAGATGCCTCGGCCAGCCCACGAGTCCGAATCATTTGGCTCTTCACGCTCGAGCCCTGGCCAAGGCAAGGGCAGATTTATTAACCTAAGCGGCCGCCTTCTCGCAGATGCCTCGGCCAGCCTACGAGTCGGAACCATTTGGCTCTTCACGCTCGCGCCCTGGCTAAGGCATGGACAGATTGTAGATCTATTAAGAAATATCACCATAAAATTACGGAAACATCAGCACATTGAACAGAATTCATAATCAGAACATTGAGCAGAATTCTTAACATTCTTTAACTACAAAAAAGCATCGACGTCCACTTCTGTATCGCAACATTTTGTAATATCAGCCCGCATAAAAAATGTCTGATAAACAAATACAAAAATAACAAAAATAAACGGAAAAAGTACTTCAAATCATAACAATTGTGTATCGTAAAGATCAACCCCCGGAATCAGTCTCCAACGGATCGATGTCCACTTGCTCATATGGTATTGGCTCATTTAGTGAAACCCCAGCTACGGCAAAGGCCTTGTACTAACCATGTTTGAAACCCCGATTCTCAAACCGGGAGACCTGGTCCACGTACTCGGCGAGTCCAGCCTCTCTCCCGGCTTCGAAAACTTTTGAATCGGCAATCACCTTCGCCGCCTTCATTTCAGCCAACTCAGCCTCCAGGCTGGTAACTGCTTTTTGGGACAAGCTAAGTGCAGCTTCCATATCGTCGGCCTTCTTCTCGGCCTCCTCCCTCAACTTATCTGCGTCGCGAGCTCTCTCTACCGCGGCCTCTGCCCGAGAAGCCTCTTGGTTTGCTCTTAAAAATTCGTCCTCGGCCCTTTTCCTCTGGCCCTCAACTTGCTTTCGTAAACGACTAATTTCCTTGACAGTGTCGAGATGACGCCGGCCTACATCGGCTATCCTACCAGCGGCCTGCAAAAGCAAGATTCAAAAAACGCAACACGAACAATGTTTGGACGAAGTGAAGGAAAAATCAGAATACGTACCAAAAGGGCCGACTGCGCGGCTAACATTGTCGCATTCAAATCAGGCTCCAACTGGAAAGCCTCCATATCAGACGGCAACGACAAAGACGTTGCCACGCCGAATGCGACCTCTGGGTCTTTAAGCACCGAGGCGTCCGAAGAAACCGGCATGTTTCCTACCATCGGACGAATCACAAAGGGCACAACCTCACTCGATGCCTCCATTCGAGGTCGTCTGCCACCGTGATCTTCTGAATCGACCACACAATCCCTAACGCGTTTCTCCGCCTTTCCCTCAACATCATGAACGGCTTCCCCAACCAACGCGGATTCGGCATTCTTATTTGTCGCCGCCTCGTCAACAATTCCCAAGGATCTCGATTTGGTAACTGGCAGGGGATGTTGAGATTCAGTGGTGGGTGGTTCGGTCGAAAGGCCCTCCGCTCTTCGCCGTGCGGCTAGCCTCTCCGCATTCGCCTTCTTAGCAAGTTTTGTCAGGCTTAACCCAGCCATGTTAGTGGAGCCTGAGATGGGAAGACTGTTTGAACGTTGAGGAACGTCGCCAACAGGAAGGTTCCCCCGCCCCGAAGTAGGAAGATCGGCAGAGTCCAATACCTCCTCAGATTCGGCCTCGGACTGATCCGATTCGGCAGTATCGGATACTTCGGTACTCTCCGAATCGGACCCTTGAAAACCTACCTGTCTCAAGTTTCTGAAGTCGGATAAAATACGAGCAATGAGAAACTCCTCCCCTTCGGAATCGGTATGTTCTCCGCTGCCGAAAAGGTTGTATATGTAGGCTCGTAGGAAAGTAGAACGTGAGCCGCTCTTCCCTGCTTATGAAGACTGTGACGGCCGAAATAACTTAGAGCAATCCTAATGTCCGAGAGAACGGTGTCGTCAGTTGAGGCTTGGATTCTTTTTAAATCGTTCCCTGCACAAAACAAGCCGTAAGACTCAAAGAAAACAGGGTATGGCAAATATGAACACACAATACGAGCAAGCGGACATTCGGCGACCTGGTTCGCCCCTACGTCTAGGAATAGGATCGACACGATCCTCCCCTTCGCCGAACTCCCAGTTGCCGCGGACAACGACCATGACATCATCGACTCGTTTTCCAGAGCTGGAAAGCATAGTGATCAACTGATGATCTGTATCCTTAGCTCTAAGGAAGTAACGCCCGTGCCGACCAGAGGATTTGGCCAAAGCGTAACAGTGCCGGATGGCAGGGATGCCAAGATTAATTCCAAGGCAACGGTTCAGTGCTATGACCCCCATTATAATTTTAAAGAAATTCACATTGGGCTGGGAAGGGATCAAATCCCAATGGCGAAGAACAGCTCTCAGAAACGGATAAAGGGGAAAGCGGACTCCACCCTCCGCAATTGACAAAAGGGGAAAGACAATCGTGGTTTCATCCTCCCTCTCCATGTCAAGAGTGCCGTCCGCCACAAACGACAAGTGGACATCGTCAAGAATTGAGAAATGGCGTCTAAAAACAGCAATTCGATCTGACGAAAGGAGGTCTTTCAAGTGTTTCGCCATAACCTACTAACTATAAGAACATGTGGCGAAATAAACAAACAAAGAAAAGCTCCAGAACAGGGGAGAGGAAAACTTACAAAAATGAAGAGAGTATCACGGATGGAAGATTTGCAAGAACGATTCGAAGAGCGACCCAGCAACCAGCCTCATAGAACATGGATTCGAAAGGACATCAGATTTCAAGTCATAATAAATAAGCATGTACGAAGAGGCGGGAAGTTGAGACGACGATTAAAGGGGGAATAATTAAACGCTCGCGTGATAAGTCCAACTCCCAAACTGCGGTACGGAGTATTCGAAAATCGGAACCAAGCGTTTCACCCAACTGTAATTGACAGAACGCTTAGGGGGCAATTGTGGGAGCCGAATAAATAGAGGAACAAAATCTCGAATACCCGGTGAGCCGGTGACTGAACGGCTCCATTCTGCTCAATTAGGACGCCGAACAATCAGGTGAGGATAAGGGAGATATTTCAGAAGCTTGACGCTAGCCGGCATATACCCCGCAGGAATACGGGGCCGAATAGGATAGATAGGCTGTATTTGGATCCCCCCCTAGAGCCGAATATAGGAAAAGATAATGATTGAAAAAGTAGGCCCAGGCCCCGAGGCCCAGAGAATGGATATAAATACAAGAGCTTCAGATTTGTAAAGGGACGTAAGAATCACTTCTGAAAACTTAGTAAACAAGCTCTCTTGAGCAGAGGAACTGACTTGCCCGTCGGAGTGCTAATTTCGGCACCCCCGACCGGAGTGTTCGTATCTTTTCAGGTGACTAGCCGAGGATCATTGGCGTCTTTCAGGATCTAAGGAGTATTTCCAAACCCTTTCACCACACATGTCTCTAGTGTAATGCTTGTCACTAGTTTTAATGCTTAAGTCTCTTAACATGTTGTGCATGCGTTGTTTGCATATTAGAACCTTGCGTTTCACGCCAAGATTAGCATGTTTTTTGCATAGCACGTTTCATGTGCATTGCATTGTGTTCAATTGGACATTATATTGAACACAAGGTGAATTGGTCCATTTCATACTCAAAGTGATGAAAATGAACCAATTCCCTTTGTCTCTATTGCCTTTGATCTTTCATGATGAGGTAGTGGTTTTAGAGTCTTGTTTGTCTTGCATTTATTGAATGTGTACAAGATTGGATCTTTGGCCATCATGCATTGTAATGCTTGATTGATGGTCTTGGATCCAATGGTGCCTCTCCCTTAATGTTTTGAGGTGATATGGAGTGGCATGGTACACACATACCCATGGGAGACCCTCCCATTCCTCTGTTTTGTGCTCTGTTGCAGTTTGGTGTCACAGCACACCAGTGGCCGGCAGTGCCACATTGATGGCCGGTACCCCCTCATTGTTGGCCAGCAGGTGGCCGGCAGCAGCCCCTTATGGCCGGCAGGCCACTGGTGCTGTAACGCCCTCAAGATAAACCCGTAATCATACATTCATGATACAAAAAGAGATATCATATTACCAACATCAAAGTATTCTTACAAGAAATATTACATGTTGACAACAAAAGTAAATGCCCTACAGGCTTACAACTTTCCAAGTCAACACTTGGGTTTAACAAAAATAGAATTTCAACTCCTTACACAAAATAAGCTCTTGGCTTGATATACATGTAATACACAAAATAATCACAAAAAGGAAGCCTTCAGCTTCTACAACCTCCCAAGCTACATCCTTGGAGGCGGCATATCACCTACACCTGAAAATGATGTCCCATATAGGGTGAGCCAACGCCCAGTAGAGATATGCTAAACATAGTATGAGCAATGACTAAAACATTAGCATTTGATAAATGTTACCACTTATAAATCAACTTACAACATTACCCAGTTCCATGACAAATATGTCTGTGTTTCATTCCACTTTCCTTTACTTAACAAATTTTCGGTTTATGAACATGGCTCAGAACCTGGCCAAACAAGTTAATGAGACTACAACTCATATCAAAGCACTTCCTTTTCAAATGAGTTAACAACTCATATCAACAATACTTCAATTTCAAATGAGATAACAACTCATAATAAAACACTTCCATACTTCACAAATGATACACAGATTTGCTGTATCAATGGAGTCCATCCCCTATCTCCTCCTAAATAACATCTGGTTTAGGAGTCCATCCCCTATGTCCTCCCAAACTATGGAGTACATCCCCTATCTCCTCCTACACAATGCAATGTATATAAACACTTATCATACACAAGATCAATTAATACACATATTCGATGTATTATTCCAACCGTCATATTCAATGACATATTCAACGTGATTAGTTTCAGTTTTCCCTAGTCAACATATAGTATCTACAACAATCAAGACTATCCTCCACCGATATCCCAAAATAATTATTTCTAAACAGATAATAAATGCATCAACAGATAAATTATCAATATTTTCAAAAGTGAGTGATTAATCAATCTAACTCCACCATTCTTTCTCATAACTTCTCAATTTCACTATTTCCAAGCCAATTTCATTATTTCACAATGAAAGTAATTAATCACACTAATGACCCAATAAAATCCAAATATGGCATTTTCTCCATTTTCCCAATATTGACCCGAAGGTCCAAATATCATTAATAAACATTCATAACCTCATTTTAAGAGCCACATTCACATATATAGTTCAAAAGGAACAAAACCCCTCTTTTCAATATTTCAAACCTCAAACCCTAACTTCTCAAATCAAACCATTTATACAAAATGCCCAACATTTATGTTAAAGATCATAAAAATGAATAGTTATCCCTACCTCAAGAGATGAGACCAAATGGAGAAGATGAAGAATTTCGAAAGTGCCCCAAATCCAAAGATTTTCGGATCAAAATGAAGCCCACACCAAGCTCAACACTTTTTACAAATGAACTATGGTAGAAGATCACTCAAACTAGATAATTCCTTAGAGAGAAGTTGAAGTTTAGAGTGAGGAGCTCTCCAGTGGAGGTTTTGAAAAGGTAGAGATAGAGAGAGAGAATGCCGAAAAGTGATCCAAAAAGTGAAATCCCGAACTAATATAAAAATGGGTTCGCTCGAGCGTGGGATTCCTTGCTCGAGCGTCAGACACAGACTTACGCTCGAGCGTCAAAAGTTTTGCTCGAGCATCAGATGCATACTTCCAGAAGTTTTGTAATCGATGGTCCCCACTCGAGCGTGAAAGTGGACGCTCGAGCGTCTGATGACCTGCAGAACAAAAGCTGGGAGATGAAAAATCACGCTCGAGCGGAGAAGCAAAAACAAAGGGCCCGCTCGAGCGTCTAAAGCCCTGCTCGAGCGTGAAGGCCAAAATCTGGGCATCAATTTTTGGTTTCTAAACACAACCAACTTGTTCCCAACCTGCCCAACACAACCCAAGACTCAAACACAAGAGTAAAGGATAAAAATGAGAATAAGACAACGACCAACATCCACGGAACCGAGTCCGAAATACAATTAAACAATAAAGGAAAAACCAGGATCGCTATAGGTGCACTCCCCAGCCTTGATTTGGTAAGGCTCAGCAGCAAGTTCCTAAAGACACCCTGCAAATAGAGCCACTTAAGAGCAAATCAGAGGGCTTTTTCGGGGCGAGAAACTGAGTGCGAGCATGCATGTTCAACTTCTTGAAAAAGAGCTGGAGCAGCTTAGTTTAAATGTTTACTTGTTAGTTAGCATTTGGTTTTTTGTAATTTAATTAATTTGTTAATTAATTAAGGTATTGTAATAATTAGTAATTGGTTTGCTAGTTATTCGATTTGGTTGTGTAATAATTGGTCTAATTAGATTATTAGATTAGTTAGTTTAGCTTAGCTTAGGTTAGCTTGGCTTCTATTTGGACCCTCTGTCAAGAGGGCACAATGTTGTAATAAGGGTGCGTGCATGTGTGCATGTTGTCCAACCCCATTTCTTTCTCCCTTTTACTTATTAGCTTTGATGGTTAGTTTAGGGAAAATTTCAATTAGCATACCTTATGTTTTTCATGCGTGCATCATTCATTCGTATTGCATGCACCGGGCTCGGCGCATCATTCAAACTGCATTGAATTTCAATACTTACTTGAATACGTGTTTCAAAGCATGTTATCGAGTGTTGCATTTATATGCCATCTTAAAATAGCCGAGCCTATTTAGTTGCATTTTGCATGTGTTACATTAGGCATCTTAACATATCTAGGATCATACATTGATTTCTAACTAGTTTTGTTTTTTGGCTCGGAGTACACTGTAAGTGTTTATGCTTTAGCATCCTTGCATGTGTGTAAGTGACTGCCATGATAGCATGCTTGCCATGAGGCTATTTGCTCAAGTGTTTAACTGCATGAATGCCTGTGGATAAAGGCTTCATTACTTGAATTGGAACAATTCATCGAAACGTGAGTTTTAAGCCCACTTGAAGTGGCAAATCATCATGTTTTAAGCCCACCTTATTTGGTGGCAAATCCGCATTTCCAAGCCCATTTGAGGGTGGCAAATTCAAACCATTTTCGAAAAACAAATATAAGATGTTTTGTTCCAAATTGAGTGGTCGAGTCTATACTTGTATGCTGTGCGCATCACATAGTAAGTTAGCTAATAAACCGGAACAAGAACACAGGTGTTTTCAAAAACAACATATCATGTTTAGTAGGGGCCGATCTTTTGATCGGGCAAGCGGGGATGCTCATTTCAGGACCTTCCCCTCTCGTACCCAAGTTCCTGAGCCGAGGCAACTTTGGTGATGACGGACACGTGGCCTTAGGCCCGAGTCAGGGTTTCCTAAATTTTTCAAAATAAAATATTTTGGTGGCAAGTCTGAAATCTGGCAAAGTAGTCCATGTTTTGCGCTTTTTGATTAAAATCGATTTTCCAAAACAATTTTTCGAATTTGGACTTTTTGGTGATTTATCAGTCTTACATTGCACTTTGTGAGATTAGATTAAGAACCGTGACAGGAGTCCGAATTGTAGTAGCTAGAACCCAATTCGTGCCATCGCGCGCGGAGGAAGTTCGGGCGGTCTACAATTTCTCTCCCCCTTCTCTTTAGAAACCCTAACCAAAACACCTAAGCACTTTGATTCCTTGCAAATCCTTGGATCTAGAACATCATCATCTCACCTTAATCTTGAAGATCAAGCTTGGACTTCTCTTGGTGTAGGAGAATTGAAGAATATTCCATCTTGAATCTAGGGTTTCTTCCCTTCTCTTCATCAAAGTTTGAGGTAGGGATTTCTTGAGTTATATATACATGTTTTTGCTACATTGATGATGGTTTAAGAGTTCTCTCAAAGTCTTGTGTTGATTTCTAAAGTTTGTTACAAAGTGTAGAAAAATTTTAAATGTGGGTTTCCAAAACTCAATCTTTGCTACTCCATGTTGATTGTTCATTTACATAAATGTGATTTTAGTTGGGATTTACCAAGGAAATGAAAAGTGTTTTGTCTTGATGAAAAACTCTATAAAGAAATTTGGGGATTTTGGCAAATAAGAAAAATACTTATGAAATTCTTTATTCTTTTATGTCAAGAGGGTGAATGAAAGTAAATTTCATTTATGTTTAGAGAAATAGCTATTGTAGACACCCCATTTTTGACCGTCCTCAAGACTTGGATGTCACCATTTGAACACCCGGTGATTATCCATGTTTGTGTTCGTTTGGAGTTCCCGGAGGTCTCGGCTACGCGCCTTGCCTTAGGATCTCCGAACTCGACCGTTTTGTGTCTGGTTTTGCACCAAACACTTGTGTTTTGCCTTGGAAGGGCAGGGGATGCCTTGTGAGGTCTCCCCACACACCACCGGCCATGGCTTAAGGCCACCGGCTACTATTTGTGCCCATCGGCCATATATTTGGCCGACCGGCACTCTTTTTGGCCGATCGGCCATCAATTTTGTCAAAATGGCAATTTTGAGCAGCCGACTACTGTTCATCTGCTTTTGCAGATATTTTAGGACAGCTGTGTGGCATTTTGTTCCCCTCCATACACGTGTATGGAGGGATGCTCCTCTTGTAAGCTTATTGAACAAGCTTTACAAGATTGTTTGCCTATACGAGGAGGGCTCTTCTCTTGGCTTGGGGGTTAGAGAAATTTTGGTCAGAAAAGTGTAGGAGAAGCTTTGGTTTTAGGGTTTGAGTTCCATACATAACCTATCTCTATATCTCTCTTGTGTGTATTCTAGGTGTAGTTGTCCTTACTATTGCACACAAACACATAGTCTTTCACCTTCTCTTGGTTCTTGAGGGACCTGAGGCTTGTTCTTGCTGTTCTTGGCTGGATTGAAGTTCAAGGAGGCAACAAGATCATCTTTTGTGAAGAGGTCTACAAGGGCGAGACACTAGTCCCTTTTATCCCCATTTTTGCATAGCTTGTTAGCCTATCTTAGAACTATTTTTGTGCTTAGTGTATAATACAAAAAAGTTCTGTTTTTAAGCCCTCTTAATAGTTTATTTAGAATGTTTTGCGGTTTGGAGGTGTTAGACCCCTCCTAAGCCTTGAGAGGCCTCATTTTGTGCCATTTTTGGTGAGCTCCGAGACTTTGGTGCTTGGGCCTCCTCACCACTGAAATCTTGAGGGATTTTAGTGGTAAGGATGGTGCCTTAAAGTCTCAAAAAGGAGAGGGCCACCCCCTCTCCTTGTTGTCCTTGAAAAGGGCACTTTTTGGCCTCTTGAGGGAGCATCATGTTTGAGTGTTTGTTGATCATACCATAGCTGCTTTTTATGCTTATTATGCCATGATATAACATTGTTGTGTGTTGGTTTTGGTACACCATGTTAGCTTAACATACATGCCATGTAATGCCTTGTTGTTGCCTTAATATGCCTTAGGTTGTAAGCCCTTGTTTTAGCATGTTTTAGGCTTGACTTTGTGAAGCTTCAATACATGTTTTTGTATGCTTTAGCTCTGTTTTAAGTTGCTTTAGTCATACTTGTCATGTATTGCATAGCCCCTTTGCATTTTTGGCTTGTTGGCCTTAAGTGTGTGAACGTATAGCATGCATCCTCGCTTCATTTCAGTAGGTTGGGACCATTTTCCATGTTATTTCAGCCCCTTTGATGTGCTTGTATGCTGACCTTGGGCACCTCTTTAATGCTTTAAAAGGTTGTATTGTATGCTCTATGCTTTAGCCATCGTGCATGCTTTTGAATTTGAGCCACTTAGATGCCATCTAAGAATCCCTTTTGCATGGTTAAGGATTGCCTTGAACCTATTTTAAGCCTTCTTGGCCTTACGGGGCTTGGTTGGCTTAGCCATGGTTTAAGCCTTTTTGACTTGCTTCAAGTACTTGGACTATTTGCATGCTAATGTTTGTCTTGTTTGAGTTGGTTTGGCACCTCTTGTAACATGATTTTCAGAGCTTATGTTGCATGCCTAGTGTCCATGTTATACTCCTTTCAAGTGTGCTTGAGAATTACTAGCTTAATGCTTGGATTTGTGCCTTAACATGTGCATGTGTGTATGTGTCTTTGGCCTCACTTCCTTAGCATTATGGCCACTGTTTTGGGCCTAATTAGAGCTGCCTAATTCATGTTTAAGTCCATCCCTTCATTGGTTGCATATGCTCCTTGTGTGTTGTAGCATATTGGTAAGTTGTTGCATGTTGGAATTTGCATGATTGAATGAAGTCACATGCTTGTTTGCATGCTTGAACATCCACATTACATCTTGCATGCTTGTTGGTTAACATTGTTGTTGGTTAACATTGTTGTTTCATGTCTTGCATGCTTGTTAGCTTGTATGCTTATTTGCATGGCCATGATTGCATACTAGTCAATGTTCCTAGGATTGCATTGCATCAATGTGCATGCTTGGCCTCTTGAAATGAGTGTGATAGAGGTTGGCCCTTTTATGTGATTATGTGCATTGCATTCATTTGAAATTGAAATGTGCACACTTGATTCTTTGGGCCATCACGCATGGAAATGCACGATTGATGGTCCGTGAACCAAGGAGCATGCCCCTTTGAGTCACTAACATGATAAGGGACATGGTTAGGGCATACATGGTTTGAGTTGCATTGCCATGCAAGTTCTGTCCTCTGCTGCTGTAAGTTGCAGGTTCTGTAGGCATTTTTGGCCGACCAGCAACATATAGTGCCGATCGGCCATCCATTGGTGGCCGATGGATACATCTTGTGCCGATGGCCATATCTAGCAGCCGGTGGTCATTCTACTCAGTCGGTGGTATTCCCCAGTGTCCAGGGAAGCAATTCAGAGACTTTGGTAGTCATCAGAGGAGCAGAGCAGGGAAAACAGAGGTAGTCTATGCATGGCAGTGCAACTCCGAGCAAGACCGAACATGCATCGCATTGGACCCGCTTCCCGAGGCAGTTTACTGTTTTTCCTAGCTTAGTTAATTTGTTAATTAATTAGGTAATTTGTAATAATTGATTAGCTCGTAGTTAATTAATTTGTATTATTTATTTGGTCCCTCCGAGCGAGGGCGAATCTGTAATAAGTGTGAGTGTGTGTGTGCATGTCTTCCAATCCCCACTTCTTTCTTCCCTTTTACTTACCTGCTTATGATGGTAGATTAGGGCATGTTTAAATTAGCATATCTTATGCTATGCATGCGTGCATCCATACATTTGTCTTGCATGCACCGGACTCGGTACATTATGCTAACTGCATTTGTACTTCAAATCCCAAAATTGAATACGTGCATCAATTGATTACATTTCACATGACATGTTTAGGTTAGCCGAGCCTACCCTAATTGCATTCTGTATGTGTTGCATTAGTTAGTTTGACATAAACTAGGACCATGCATATCTGCTAACTAGTTTATTGTTTTGGCACGGAGTATGACGTAAGTATTTTCATGCTTTAGCATACCGCATGCGTGTGAGTGCTACCATGACAGCATGCTTACCATGTGGCTGCTTATGTGAGATAAACTGTTTGAATGCCTGTGGGTGAAGGTTGGCTTGCCTGAGTTGGAAAAACTCGTTGAAATCTGTATTTTAGCCTACTTGCGAGTAGCAAATTCCAAAGTATTTTTCAAGACAAACGGATATGCAATGTTTTGTTCCAAATTAGGCGATTTGGTCTATACTTGTTTGCTGTGCACATAACATAGTAATTCTAGGCTAATAACTGGAATAAGAGCACACAAAGTTTTCAAAACTAGATATCACGGTTAGTAGAGGCCGGTCTTCGGACCGGGCGAGAGGGGGTGCTCATAACTGACCTTCCCCGATCGTACCCAAGCTCCCGAGCCGAGGCAACTTTGGTGATGACGGACACGTGGCCTTTGGCACCGAGTCAGGGTTTCCAAAATTTCCCCGTTAAAAAATATTTAGATGGCGACTTTGTATTTGGCAAAGTAGTCCATGTTTGGCACTTCTTTTCAAAAATTTGTTTTTCTCAAAACGATTTGCCGGATTTGGACTCTTTGGTTCAGATTAAGAACCGACAACAAAAGGGAGTCTGAACTGTAGAGTGAAGCCCAAGGGCGCGTCTACAGTTTCTGGCGACTCTGTTGGGGAGTTTAGAGAGTTTGACTCTAACTCGTGATATCCTGTTTTGATTTCATTTATGTGTCTCTTTGCATTGCATGAGCATTGGTGCGCCTAGGACACCGTGTTGGCCATCTGCTATTCTTGAGCGGTTTGCCGGAGGCTTGTCTTGTCAAGGCATGACCATAAGGCTGACCGGTTGTGGGCTCTGCCAGTATGGGAATACAAACCCCAGTTTTACTGGGGCACCCTTTTTCGACCATTCGATCTAGTACATATTCGGAATCCATAGTGACCATTCCAAACTAGGACAGGTTGCTTATCCGATGTTAGGTTGTTTGAAACCGCTGTGTGCGTAGTGAAACCCTAGCTCCTGACAAAATAGGACAGGGAAACCCTACCCCAACATAGGGGTGTTTTCGGCTCTCTTTTACTTGTTGTGTGCTTTTAGAGTGTATCTCTGCAGGAACGCATATATTAGTTTGCAAAGTTTGAGTACCAGGCCTGAGGGCACCAGTATCAGTTTGATAGAATCAGTTGTATCTGAGGGTATCCAATTCAGTGTATTTTGGGACAGTGATTTCTGGGGAACAGTGATCAGTAG
Organism: Camellia oleifera; assembly: GCA_022316695.1. NCBI lineage: Eukaryota > Viridiplantae > Streptophyta > Magnoliopsida > Ericales > Theaceae > Camellia > Camellia oleifera. Next base: position 13,605,965 of record CM039314.1, on the reverse strand, counting down.
TAGAGTACAGTTGTTCGGCTGCACCTGTGTTTGATCCGTTTGGGCTGAAATGCTACTTGATTTTCCTTTCAGTTCAGAGAGTTCCAGAATAGTCAGTGTTCCCCCTTGCTACGGCAGGACTTACGATGACACAGAATTCGGAAGAGATAGTGGTTATGGCAGCTGCATTAGATCAAGGGATCACTCTGCAAAGTTAGACCAATGTTGATGTGCCGTATCCACCCAGATCGCCGATTGCGCACCCGGTCTGGACCCCCCAGCTATATCAGGCTCGCGAGCCCACAACATTTGAGCTAATGGGGATGATAGGTGATCTCCAAAGGTCTGTGGTGGATCTCCCTTACGGGATGTCAGCTTCGCCACCAGCCGCACCATATGCCGGGAGTTTTGTACCCCAGGAGCCCCTACTGTTGGGACGGATTGTAATTGAACTTAGCCAACCGGAGATGGCCTCCAGCTACGGCAACGACGTACCAACTCAAATCCTAGATCAGGCTGAGGCCAGAGACAAAGGCAAAATGAAGGTAGATGCCGATCCTATCGAACAACTGCTGTGGGCAGTCGAGGCTTTGAAAGCCGGGGGGATGAACAAGCAACAAGTATCTGCAGTTGTGGCAAAAGCTATGGAGGATGCTTTCCCCGCTCCACCTGAGGGTAGTTCAAGACAGTCAGAAAGCCAGGATAGGCCCCGTCATGCCAAGACAGTTCCTTCTGCTCCCAACCCTGCACCCGGGAAGGATCAGAAATCCAAGGCCACGCCTGCTGACCCGTTCGCTAGTGCGTCTAGCAAGAATACTCAACCTCCGAAGTACCTGCCCCGAGGGCGCAGGGTCTTCCATGCTCTCTACATGCCATTGTCCAAGGCACTTCAGATCCTTGCCGAGAGGGGACACCTTAAACCCCTAGAGCCTCGGCCTCTCCCGAAGAATCTCCCTACTACTTATGACCCTGCTCAATACTGCGCGTACCACCAGCAGACAGGCCATGCTACCGATAATTGTTTCTGCCTCCGTCATGAGGTGCAAGATGTGATTGACAACGAGGTTATCCTCCCGCCCACCTCAGCCAAGTCCGTTGCTACTCAGCTATTGGATTTTGAGGATGCAGATACTGTGAGTATGTGATCAGGGTTGGGCCACTTGTGAGCGGCGCCCAGTGTTTTTGATGTGGCGTCTGGCACGCATTTTTGAGCATCTGTGAATGCTAGTTTTGTAAAAGCTGGCTTGGGTGTCGAGCCAGCCTTTGTTTTATTTTGAGTCTGTCTCGTTGTCTTGAGTCAGTCCTTTTTGCTCACGAGTCTGTCTTGTTGTAGCGAGTTAGTCCCCTTTGTATAGAATGTCGGGTGATTTCGGGGTCGTCGCCTCGAGCACCGTTTTGTAATTATCCTTTTGTTTTTCCTTTTGAGTCTGTCTCGGTTGAGGAGCCAGTCACAATCAGGGAATCTGAATAAAACAGCTGTGGCTATCACGTTTCCGTACTTGTTGTGTTTAAGCTAGTTGTGCTAGAGGATGTGAATGGAACGACAGTACATCTCACCTACTCTCTTGCGCCTTAACATCGTTGTAATGACCTAAACTTTTCAAAAAACCCTTTTCAAACACTGCGGTGATAAAAACGAAGAGGAAGCAATTCCTCAGGTTTTGCAAAACTTTGATCATTTTTGAGAGAAAGATAGGCATACTAAGCCTTTTTATGAATGAAATCATGCCTGTCAGCGTGAGTACTGAGAAGGACCCTAGTTCGATCCAGACTGGTTCCATACTATCTTCTGCGCGAGCGATTTGTCGTTTTCTTAAAAACTTTCAAAAACAAAATGTTTTGCGCAGTCCTGTGAAGACTTGTGTGGAATTGCTTTTGAGATTGTGCAGCCTAGGATCGCTCTCAGCCTCAAAATTCAACCTATCTGTTTCAAACTTGGAATCCGTTCAAAACGTTCAACAACCAATTGCCATGTAAGGCCTGCGAGGCCTGATTTGAAGCAACCCTCAAGCAAGAGGTATCAAATTCAGATCAAGAAGATCAGATCCCACCAGGCAAGACTCATGAAGCAACCATGATGGATTCTTCTGCAAATCAACCCAACAGTCACTCTCCTGGATACAGAGAGGCTTCAAACTCAAAACCATTTGGCATGGGATTGCTCCACTTTTACCCTTGAGAGGCTCGCAGGGCCGAAAACCCGGAAGGGCGACCCAGGCAAAAGTTAGAGCAAGAAAATGTAAATAAATGAAAAAAAGATAAAAAAAAAAAAAAAAAAGAAGAAAAAAAAAGAAAAAGAAGAAATGCAAAAAAAAGAGAGAGAAGAAAAATCAAAAAAAAGAAAGAAGAGAAGAAATAAAAAAGAATGAAAAAGAAGAAAAAGAAGCTCGCAAGGTCGAAAACTCGCATTGGGCGCCTTGGCAAAAGTTAGAGCCTAAAAGTGAAGGTTAATACCCGAGTGTACCTTAACCGGAACTACGTAAGGCTTGATTCCCATGTCTGGGATACGTAGGCAACTTCATCTTGAAGTCCAGCCCCCGACGCTTTCATAAGCGCCTCAGTCCATGTAATGGTTTTGATCATCCTTACTTCCTCTGCATCCGACAATTCGGTTGTAACAACCGTGAACTACGTAGGCTTGATTCCTATGTTTGGGATACGTAGGTAACTTCATCCTGAAGTCCAGCCACCATTGCTCTTACAGTGACTGTGTCCATATATTGATTCAGACTGTCGTCTTTGGAGTTCAGTCGTCATTGATAAAAGCAGTTCACAGCATGCTGCGGCACCATCCAGACAAGGGGCAACTTTCCGTTGCCGCAAGTTACCATCCAAACCAGGGGCAACTTTCCATTGCCATGTACCCCCTTTAAGCAAGAGGCAATTTTCCATTGCCTCTGATCCAAGGTTGCGCATCTCAAGAGTAAGTTCTGCGCTCGTAGAGCGTTGATTGTTTGCAAAAATAGTTTTTGAAAATTTTTACTGAAGTTGACTAATTTCTCGAAAACTATTTCATTTTCCAAAACCGGACCATCTTCTTGGACCCAAAAAGAAAAATTTTCAGTGCTCGCAGCCTGACTTGCATGATTTTCAAATCAAACAAGTATGTTAATCCGACTCGCATTTTGGTCAAAACTATTTTAGAAAACAAAAAAAATGGTCAAAGTGACGAACTAGGGGCGCATTGAGTCAGGTCTTCTGTCTTTTCCCCGCCATCAACATACTTGCCAGAAGGGCACTCTATCCATCGGAAGAAATAGCCGCGAGCTAACAGTGTTGGGTGTGAACCCGCAATTTCCTATTCATCCATCAATCACCCTGGGGAGGGATAAAAAAATGAGAGATTGAAGAATAGAGAGATGTGCGATGAGAGAAAAAGTGAGAAAAGGGCTTTTTCAGAAAAACAGAGCTTGAGGGCCAAGTGATGTGAGAATTACAAATGAGAAGAGGGTGGGAATATACTCGGAGGAACTGGCTCCTCGAAATCTGAGGCTTTCATAAACGCGTCCGTGAGTCGTGTCTTTTGCTTTCTCCCATCCCAACTCTTGTCTTGAGTCCTCTCCGAGTGCATCTCGCTGCGTTTAGGTCGTGTGCCTTTTGTTTTCTTCAATCGAGTCTTTCTCGCTGTGTTTAGCTTCAGGTTCGATATCCAGGTTAAAAAAAACCTCTTTACTTCAAAATTTGAAATCGTTTGTGCTCAGAATGTTGTGCCATTCTCTACATTCATGCGAAGCAAGAGAAGAAAAGGAAATTTGGGACATCCAAGCGTGTTTCAACTTCAACCGTTTCAGTTTTGTGGTACGTCTTGTCAGATTGGGCTATTTGTTCAGGGTTTGCTGTGTGCAGAATGAACCGAGTGCTATGTTATGGGCCGTATGCAGACTAATCCCCAACAGAGTATGGGCTGTGTGTCCAGGTTGAGCAGTGGTTTGTATGAGTTGTTTGCTGTTAGTTGGTTGGTTATCCGATTATCACAGTGCAAGTGCTCAATTTTCAGACAACAGATCGATTTCATTTGTATTTGGGGCGTAATATGATGTAATGCAGTACAAAGTATGGAATGTACAGATATAACACTTTTTTTAGACAAAAAAGGAGTTTGTTTCATTTCATGTAATCTTTTCAAGTACAAAGTTTTGGGAACAAAAACCTGCCTGCCGCAGTACAAGGTAATCTAACTACCAAAAAAGAGAAAAAGTACAAAAAGAAGGAAAAGAAAAAAGCAACCAAAATCTGAAGCAACATCAGTGGTCTCACGCCTAGGGATCCGTCCTCGCCCTCTTCCTGGGCAGAAGCCCAAGAGCATCACCAGGAGCATCACCGTCTGAGCCCGAGCCCGAGCTGTCCCCGGTTTCCTCCTCATATGACTCTGCCTCCGCCTCTGCCTCTGACTCATCGTCTGGGACTAGAGCCCGCGAGCTGCTCCCGACATGAGTGCTCCCCCCTCTGGTGCGGGGATATACTCTGCCATCCCGGGTAGAAATGGGAGGTCTAGCCGGAGCACCGCCCACCGGAGGAATCTGGAAGGGAGGCTGAAAAAGCATGAAAGGCAAATACATCAGAATACTGTGAGCAGTGAATCAGTATAGAATATAGTGTATGAGTACAGTCTGTGAGTGCCGTGGGCAGTGAATCAGTATAGAATACAGTGTATGAGTACAGTGTATGTATGCTGTGAGCAGTGAATCAGTGCAGAATACAGTGTATGTATGCTGCGAGCAGTGGATCAGTGCAGGATGCAGTGTGTGAGTACAGTGTGTCAGGTGCCTTGAGGGCTGGGTATCCAGTGTTGTGTCGTGCATCAGATTATGCAAAGCAGTTTGTGTATGGTTCGAGGCTGTGGTCAGAAAGAACATACCGGAATGCTGTAAAGGGCTAGGAGGTCGAAGGTCCGCTGTAGCATCCCAATCATGGAGGCATTCATCTCCAATGACTGTCGGGTGTACTCGGAGGAAGCCTGCAAAAATATTGGATACATCAGTATTCTGCGGAATATTAAATAAACTGAAATGAAATAACTGTACAAGAATACAGTAATACATACCGGAGGTAATGCGTTCTATGCCGCGTTGTGATTCACGTAGTATATTTGGTTACTCAAAACCATTATCGGGTGAATGGGAAATTGAAGCCAAAGTGAGCGCCATGGAAATGGTGTTCTTGGTGAAATTTCCATAAAGGTTGAATTAAAGCTTGTCCTAGATTGGTTTGGTGGGCAAACTTTTGTGGGTTTATAAGGCTTGGGTTTGCAACTTGGAGAGGGCCCTGAGGGGTACCCAAGTTTTGTGGAAGGGTGAGGTTATGGAAAAAATGGGCTAGACCTAATGAACCCAAAATATACACACACGCGCACGCCGCTGCTATCGCCATCTGATCGATCAGGCGGGCTGGGCTGGGCTTGAGCGCAGGTGCATGGTGTGAGGTTGGGTTGGGCTTGTCCAGCCCAATACTTATCTTTTTGGGCCAAAAGCATTTGAATTTAATTTTATTTTTTGGTAAAATAAAATCTGTCCAATTTTAATTTCAAATTTTGGTTGGAAAAATTCAAATTCTGCTTGCACCTCTTCAAACCTTTTGTACAGATTCAAACCTGTTCGAACAAGTTCAAGTTCAAACCCATATTTGTTTAAATTCAAATCAAACATGTTCAGACCTGTTGAGTTCAAAATCGAATAGATTTTCTATCTGTTCAACACTGTCCGAACAGGTACCATACCTGTTGGATTCAAATTTGAACAACCACGTTTTCTTATATAAATAGATACACCATTATTTGGATTTTGCATTCAGAAAATTCATTCTTGCCTCTGCTATTACTCTTTGCATTTTGCTGCATTAATTTTTCCTATGAGAAAGAGTGTAAACACAAAGTATATTCGTTGTGTGAACAGTTTGTAGTGCTACTACTATTCACTGTTGATCATTTTATCCTGGGAGATAGACGTCCACAATCTAAAAGCACTGTGGAGAGGACGAACCTGTCTTAAGGACATAGTGTTAAACACTGGACTTGATCAAAAATTTGTTCGACGAATAAATAAGGTGAGTAATCAATTTACTTTATGTTTTATTTATTTTTATCAGATTCTTATTTTGTTTTTGTAACAAAATAAGAATATGTTGTTTTATTTTGTTTTATATATTGTTTTGATTTTTGTAATCAAACAATTTATCTCCTTTCTTTAATTCTTTGAATACTGTGAAGATTGTCCAACAATGATAGTGGAAGGGTGACAGTTAGAAGAGTCGCAGAGGGGGAGTGTAGACACCTTATTTTTGACCGCTCTTAAGACTTGGGCGTCACTAATTGCTTACTTGGTGGTGAAAGTTGTGCAGTGCAAAGGTTCGATTCCTTCGGCAAGAGGAGAGTCAAATCCCAACCTTACACCTCATTTTGGACCAAAGCTATTTTGAATGGTTTTTAGACCTTGAAACCCTCTCTTTCAAAATATTTTTGAAATAAAGTTCCTACGATGTTTCGAGACTCGCATTTTGTTAAAAGTTGCGCTTTTCGGTAAACCAAGCGAAGACAAAGTGGAAATGAATGAAAGTGTCACGACCCTAGCCTGCCCCCGTGGGTTAAGGACGTAACCGGCCAGTAATCATGAGATTACCTACGGCCTCAAACTGATCCAAAAGTATTTTAACAGAGTTAATGGGGGCCAAACAGAAGCAAATCAAAAGTTTGTCCATAGAGCTGTGCTTACATGGCACATCAAAACAACCATATACATAGACATTAATAACTCACAACAGTAAAGTGGTAGCATGAGTTCTGTATAAACAGGATCACATAAGTCCAAGTCAACCCATCAAAACTATATACAGAATTACACAAAGTCTTCGCCATCATGACAACATAAAATAGATAACAAAAGGCAAAGACAGGTCTCATGCGTGAGACACGAGGGCTAACTCTCCAAAACTTTGGTTATTCTACACAGGCTTCACTGAGGCTGGGTCTGGACTTCTCTTGGCTCACCTACAAGGACATGAATGAGCGTGAGCGATAGCCCAGTGAATAATATTAATTACAGAATTTATGCGACAAGACGTAGAACAACGTTTTCCAAACGGCCTTAGGCCCAATTCATGTCTGTAGTTAACATATATAAGGGTAATTTAAATCAAGTAACCATAGTTCCGTACATACTGGCCTTTGGCCCTTTCAGATTTACATTCATGACGAAACGGCCTTCGGCCCATTCGATTATGTCAAAACGGCCTTTGGCCCAATCATTCATTTCAGAACGGCCTTTGGCTCACTCATTCATTTCAAAACGGCCTTTGGCCCACTCATTTATTTCAAAACGGCCTTTGGCCCACTCATTCATTGCAAAACAGTCTTTGGCCCACTCATCCATTTCAAAACGGCCTTTGGCCCACTCATTCATTTCAAAACGGCCTTTGGCCCACTCATTCATTGCAAAACGGCCTTTGGCCCACTCATTCATGTCGGAACGGCCTTCGGCCCATACATTCATATCGAACGACCTTTGGTCCATTCATGTTTAACAAAACGACCTTGGGTCCATTTATACTTATCAAAACGACCTCGGGTCCATTTATGCATTCATATCAGACTTACGTCCACAATCCCAATTAGCAATTCATAAAGCTTAAAAGGGAGTAAACAATTGGACATTCATAAGCATTCAAATATCGATATTACTCACAGTGATCGGCTTGTGGATTTTCCCTGGAGCTTGACTCTACACATTTCATGAACACAAAAGGGTCATTAACAGTTCAATTCGTTCTTTAATTCACATATTCCTCTTTAGGCTTTATTATTATCTCATTAACTCATTTACAATGCTTAACATATGCCTAAGAGTGCTTGCAAGTGAAAGAGAACAGAAAACAAAACACAAAATGCAAAAACAGGATTTCAGAAAATAGGGTCCCGGCTCGAGCGTGGACTTCTCTGCTCGAGCGGACCCTCAGGTCTGCAAAAGTACTGGTTGCCTTCTATTCCAGCTCGAGCATGAACTCGGCCACTCGAGCGGACTGCCTGTCTACATAGCTCCCCGCTCGAGCGTCAACTTCCCCGCTTGAGCGGGAACCATGTCTGCAGAAAATGCTGGGAGCTCGATTTCTCCGCTCGAGCGGCACTTCCCCCGCTCGAGCGGATGTCGAAGATTCTGGGTTTTCCAGAACACTCCCTTGAGTTCAAACTCAACATTCAACCAATTTTTCTTGCATGCAAGGCTCCAATCTCACATATATTTGTACTAACATGACATAGACACCAAAACACATCACAATGGAGCTCAATTCCTTGTATTACTTACATGCATGCCTCAAATTAACCCAAATTCATCACCAACACATCACATTCAAACATACAAAGCTTACTCTTACATGATTCATTCTTGCATGTGAGAAATATGCCTTCATATCAACTTAATTGGTGAAGAGGGGTCCCAATACATGGTTTTTAAACAATATTCAACACAAATCATACACATTGTGCTCAAACATGAAGATTCTAGGCCACTTCTTACATGCATGTACATATTAGGCTTCAATTCAACAAATACAACCCAATTTCATTTCAATCTCACTCTTGATCACCAATTTAGCTTGAACACACAAAATTACAAACTATAATTCAAGAATTACTCACCTAGAAGCTTTGATCTTTCAAGCTCTAGACAATTCTTGAGCTAAATCTCCAAAATTATCAAGCTTTGAGGCCAAAATCCCAAATTCCCTCACTCTCTCTCTCACTAGCCGACCCTCTCTTTTCCCTTTGAGTTTTTGATCAGCCAAATGAAGTGAAGGGAAGGGAATTGAGTGTAAAATGCCTTTACATAAATCCCCACTCACAATATAATAATAATAATAAGGCAATTTAGCACTATTTGTCAATTTAATCGATTTAATCTAACCCGAATCAATTTTCAATTAAATTTCACCGTAGGCTCTAAAAATTACGCTAATCACAAAGGCGTAATCAATTTCAGGTTCTGTGGCCGATAAGGCCCTCAATTTAATCTCCGAAGCGGATTATTCAACAGATATTCCTACGGTGAATAGATAGAATTCCAAAATCACATATATCCATATAATGGTACGCAAAATCATATCAAAACATATAACCACATACGTATTAGGGACCAATTAACATAATACAGAACAGGGGTATCACAGAAAGAGAGATAAAATCTTTGAAAATTATTTCAAAACACCTTGTTTAGGGGTTTGGAGTTGAAGAAAAGAGGAGAGGAGAGAAGCAAACTAGTTTGGGAGAAGTTCTGCATATATCCAAGTAGGATCGAAACTGAGCGGCTTCACCAAAACAGGCATAACTTTTTACATAGTTGTAATTTTGATGCAAGGATGCCATCATTTGAAAGCTTATTTCCGGGGCTTCAATTTGGATACAAGAATGACTTGAAAAGGAGTCCAGATGAAGGAGTTATGGCCATTTGAAGTTGGACCTGGAAAGCAGAATTTTGCCTGCCGACCAGAAAAATGGGCTGCTGACCAGAAAAGTATCCAGTCGACCCAAAAAGGTGGTCAGTCGACCAGAAAAGTGGCTGACAGGACCAAAACTCAAATTTTTTGAAGATATTTTCCCTCAAACTGTCTTCCACAACCTCCAGCTGTTCTATAATAAGATATTTCGAACCAACTCTTGTATATTACTATATATGAGACATTTCACTCATTTTGCAAGAGAAGAACATTGAAGCAATTTTGGGAGCCTCTCTCTCTAAAAAGTCCTCTCTCTCTAGAAATTTCAGAGCTAAATCTTAGCTTTTCTCTTTAGTTGGCTCTCTCTCTTGACCTTGTGTACATGCAAGAGATATACTTGGAGATATACCTCTCCTTTGCCTAGACATCCTTGATCAAACTTAACCACCATTGGGCTGAGGTTCTTTGAGGATCAATTGAAGCTCCTAAGGTGGTTTTAGCTCAGAATTTGGACCTGTTTTGCAGCTATGCATCAAGGATAAGAACTCTCTTCCTTTTAGCTTATTTTGCATGCTTGCTTGGCCATCTTTTCACACTACTTTGGGGCTGTTTTTGGGGTGGTGTTGAACTACAAAAACCTCTTTTTTTCCTCTATTTTTCAGTCCTAAAAGTGTTGTTTGTGCCTTGTTTGGCTAGGGGGTTGTTCTCCTTTTTTGTTCCTTGGCTTGTGAGGCCTTTTGAGCCATCTTTCACCACCTTTCAAACCAACTTTTTTGGCCTTTAAACCACTGAATTTTAGAGGAATTTTAGTGGTGAAAAGGTGATTTTGAGGCCCCAAATAGGAGGGGTAGTCCCCCCTCCTCTTGTCTTGTTAGCATGTGTTGTTGGCCTCATACTTGAGCATGTTTTTCTACAATCTCTTGACTTGATCTAAGCATTTTTTTGTGACTTTTTAAACATTTTTTAGCTCTGTTTGTGGCTGGCTTGGCCACTCCTTGCATGCTCCTTACACTTGTAGTGTAAACCTTGCTCACTAGCTTTGTATGCTTGCTATTTTAGCCCATAATTCTAGCATGTTTTGGCTCCACTCCAGCACATTTTTGGCCATTATTTAACATGATTTAACTCTTTTTTTAGTTGGTTCGACCACTTGTTTCATGCTTCTTACACTTGTAGTGTAAATCCTCTTTGCTAGCCTTGCATGCCTAATGAGTTAGCTTGTTATTCTAGTATGTGTTGGCTTAGTCTCAGCCCATTTTTGGTGTTATTTTGACATGCCATAACTCTATTTTTGGTTGGTGGAGTCACCTCTTGCTTGGTTCTTGCACTTGTAGTGCAATCTTTCCCATTAGCCTAATGTACTTGGTGTTTTGGTCCTTCATGCTAGCTTGTCTTGGCTATACTCCATACATATTTTAGCCTTATTTTGACATGCTTTAGGACTTTTTTGGGTTTTCTTGGCCTTTTGGGGTTTGCTTTGTATAGCTATAGTGTAAATGGCTTCACTAGTCTTGAGTTTTGAGGCCACTACCATGCTATACTTGTGATGTTTGCATGCCTTGGCATCATTTGGCATGGTATTTTAGAGCTTATATCTTTTCCATACTCTCATGTTTATCACTCTTTAATTGTGCTTAAGAATTGTGCCTTTATGCCTTGTTTGTGAGCTAATACATGAGCATATCTTTCTTGCCATCTATGCTGCAAGTCTAGTATGTTTTTGCTACTATTTTGACCTCCTTAGGTCTGTTTTGAATGGTTTAAGTCATTTAAGCATTGCTTGGCATGGTTGTAGTGTAAAGCCCTTGACTAGCTTTGTATTTCAAGTCTCTTGGCATGCTTTATTTGAGCTATTTGCATGATATGGCATCATTTAAGTCTCTTGGCATGCATGCTTGTCTAGGCTTTTGAGTTCCCATCCCAACATGTTTTGGTCTTTGTTTTGACCTAATTGAGCTCTGTCTATGGTTGGTTCAATCATTTGTGCCATGTATTGCATACCTCTTATATAGTCCCCTTTAGTAGCCTTGTGCCTTAGGCCCTCTTGCATGCTATACATGTGTTGTTTGAGTGATTTGGCATCATTTCACACATGATTTCAGTGCATATAGTGTAGCTACACTCTCACATTTGTCACTTCTTCATCATGTTTGAGAGTTGTGCTCTTATGCCTAGTTGATGAGCTATTACATAAGCATGCATATCTTGCCTTTTTGTGCCTAAGTTTTGGTGTGTTGGCCACTGTTTTGGCATGATTTAGGTCTTTCCATATGTGGTTTAAGTCCATTGAGCATTGTATTGCATGCCTCTTGTATGATGCTCTTTACTTGCTTTGATGCTTTAGCCTTCGAACATGCCATGCATGCATTATTCACATGATAAGGTCTTGTGCATGCCATTAGCATTGATAGGTTGATCATGTTGTATGTGTTGCATTGTGTTTGAAAGTGATGAAATGTGTTACGTTTCTTGGTTGCCGACCCTCTTGATCAAGCATGATAGAGGCGGAGGCTTTTATGTGTTATTTGTGCATTCATTGACATTGAATTGTGCAAACTCGGCTTCTCGGCCATTGTGCATTACGATGCTCGGTTGGTGGCCCGAGAGTCAAGTACTACACTCCCTTGAGTTTGAGAAATGATAGGGAGGGTAGTTGTGCACACATATCTTGCAAATACACTACTATGCCCCTCGTTGTTCTCTGCTGCAGCAAAACTGGAGTTTGGCAAATTTTCTGGTCTACAAGTGGTCTACAGCCTCCTTTTCTGGTCGACAGCCCTCTAGGAGGTCCCCATGTTGGAGCAGGAGCATTTTGGAAGTTTGTGCACTTCTCAGAGATCAAATCAAATGCAAATAGAGGCAATTTAGGGCATAGTAATGGATTTCCGAGCGAGGAACCAAGTGCATGCATTGTTCAACTTTCCAAAGCAGATTTGAGTAGTGTAGTTTGATGCTTACTTGTTAATTAGCATGTTTATGCAATTTAATTAATTTGTTAATTAGTTAAAGCGATGTAATAATTAGTTGTAGCTAGTTATTCAATTTGTTGTGTAATAACTAGTCTAATTAGCTTAATTAGATTAGTTGCTTAGCTTAGCTTAGAGTAGCTTAGCTTTCATTCGGACTCTCCGTTGATAGGGCAAATTTTGTAATAAGTGTGCGTATGTGTGATGAATGTCTTCCAACCCCACGTCTTTCTCCCTTTTACTTATCAGCTTTTGATGGTTAGTTTTAGGGCATGTTTCAATCAACATACTTAGGTTTGCATGCGTACATCATTCATTTTGTCTTGCATGCACTGGGCTCAGCGCATCATTCAAACTGCATTGTATTTCAATTCCTATTTGAATACATGTATCAAGTGTAGCATTCATTGCCATCTTAGCTAGCCGAGCCTATTTTAGTTGCATTTTGCATGTGTTGCATTAGGCACTATTGACATAGCTAGGATCATGCATTGATTACTAACTAGCTTCTATTTTAGCTTGGAGTACACTGTGAGTATTTATGTTTTAGCATCCTTGCATGTGTGTAAGTGACTGCCATGATAGCATGCTTGCCATGAGACTAACTGCTTAAGTGTTTAACTGCATGAATGCCTGTGGATGAAGGCTTCATTGCTTGAATTGGAACAATTCATCAAAATATGCGTTTTAAGCCCACTTTGCGGAGTGGCAAAACCATGTTGTTTTCTAAACCCACTTGAGGGTAACAAATCCGCATTTTAGCCTACTTGAGAGTAGCACTTCCAAACCATTTTCGAAAAACAAACATGAGATGTTTTGTTCCGAATTGAGTGATTTAGTCTATACTTGTATGCTGTGTGCATCACGTAGTAATTCTAGATTAATAACCGGAATAAGAATGCATGTGTTTTAAAAAACAACATATCATGTTAGTATAGGCCGATCCTTTGATCGGGCGAGCGGAGGTGCTCATTTCATGACTTTCCCCCTTCGTACCCAAGTTCCTGAGCCGAGACAACTTTGGTGATGACGAACACATGGCCTTAGGCACGAGTCAGGGTTTCCTAAATTTTTCAAAACAAAATATTTAGGTAGCGACTCTAAAATATGGCAAAGCAGTCCATGTTTGACACTTCTTGATTAAAATTGATTTTCCAAAACAATTTGCCGGATTTGGACTTTTTGGTTACATTGCACTTTGTGAGATTAGATTCAGAACCGTGACAGAAGTCCGAACTGTAGTAGCTAAGAACTACAATTCGCGCCCTCGCGCGCAGAGCGAACTTCAGGCGGTCTACAGGGAGGAGGGTGTTGGTAATAGCATTGAGTGGTTGGAGAATGGGTAAGGTTGTGGCAATGGTTTAGCTCATACATAAATAATTCCTGGTCAATAGAAATAAAATACATAACTTTTTGTAATTTATGAACTGCAATACACTATCAAGCCTGTTAATGGTTTCAATTAAAAGACTAAAATACTTTTATAACCATATCATCAATACCAATGCACATCACACCTACAACTGTTTCACTTCCGCCACAACCGACCGTGGTTCGAATTCCCTGACTAAAATTCATCCTACTACTATGTTTCACTTCCCCCTCCCCCCCACCACAACCGACCATTGTTCAAATTCCCAAACTAAAAGTCATCCTACAAGAGCCAGTGCAAAAGTCCTTTCTTAGAGAGGTTCCTCGTTAAATAGAATTTTAAGAAAACAAAAAAAACCCAAATGCATCAAGCACTCTCTTTATTTATTATTTCCTTTTTAAATTTATTGTTTCTGCCAAAGAGGCAGAGCATGAGAGGAATCACCACTATAACCACCACTTCATACTCAAAAGCATTTAGATTTGGACAAATATTGGGTTTAATGCTAAGTGACTTTACAGATCATCAAATTAGAAACAAAGAAACACTGATAAAAGATATTGTCCCATGCCTAAATAACCAACAACATATAACCATGTAGCTTCAAATTTCTCCATAAAACATTACTCAATATAGCTCAATTTCCTTATGGGTGTGAATCACACAATCAGAAGTTGGGTATGAGATACAAGTCAACACATACCCCTTCTTCAGCTGTTTATCATCGAGGAACGATCTATCCAATTGGTCAACCGATCCAGAAATCATCAGCCCAGCACACGTAGAGCACGCCCCTACCCTACACCAGTATGGCAACTCAAGTCCTTCATTCCCAACTGAGTCAAGGATGTATGCATCGTCAGGAGCCTCAAACTTACTCTCTTGGCCATCCGGTCCAATTAGCTTCACTTTGTACACTACCATGGCCGATACTCTGAAGGAGGATGATGATTTCAAGTCAAATTCTTTAGAAACACTCTTAGAGGAACACAAAGACTGGGGATTCTTAATCAATGCACTGGATTTGGTTGTGGGTGCACTTTTGAACATGCAAGGAGAAGAAATCGAGTTAGTCGACATGTTTAGACCTAAATTTGCAGCAAGAATACTTTATTAGTCAAAACATCAAAACATATAAACATTTATTAATTGTTACTGCAAACAAGGACTGAGGCCATTGGCTGATATAAAGTGTGAAATGTGCTTAAAGAAAAGAAGAAAAGTTAGTGGTTCATGGCTCTTCATCCAAGCTTCCATCTTTAAGTTAATGAAAACAGTACAAACCTAGGCTGATTACTATACAGAGGTGAATCTCTGTTTAATCCGATGGAATGGAATACAAATCTATGTATCCAATGAATTGAGGATTTCCGTGGATAGAAATCTAGCTACTACAAGTGAATTAGAAATTTATACCGGAAGGTGGAAGAACTACACTGGCCCACAGCACAAGAAGTGAATTGCTTCTACATTTACATAGAACTGCAAGTAACTGTAGAAGTGTCACCATGTTAACTTAAAAGGCTAACTATGATACTAACTCAAGAAAACAATTTCACCAAAGTGAATTGGATATTAAGGATATGCACCAAAGTGTTAACTCATATACATAGAACAAACATGACAGAGAATACTACTACATGAAAACTCGTTAGAAATTGGGGTTCTTGTCATCTTCGAGAGCTTTGACATCAAAGACAAGCTATTCATGCATACAAGAACTTTCAAGACACAAAACAAAGAGATGAAAGAATATGATGTGTATGACTGGGTGAGAGAGAGAGAGAGAGAGAGAGAGAGAGAGAGAGATTGAAATTGAAATTTCAGTAGGAGTTACCAAAAAATGCCTACACTCTAGTGGTTTACATTTGGGAAATCTTGTTTATAAGTTGTAACGCCCTCAAAATAATACATAAAACCCATCATTTTAGGCGTGCAATGATATAAGAGAAATCAACACATTTCTATTCATCAAAGTAGTTCTTACAACAGTATTACATGTTAACAACAAAAGCAAATGCCCTAAGGGCTTACAGCTTTCCAAGTCAACACTTGGTTACAGAAATAAGAGTACTAACTCTATACAAATTAAGCCCTTGGCTTGATATACATGTAATCGTAACAAAATAACCAAAAAGAGTCTTCAGCTCCCACAACCATCCAAGCTATGTCCTTGGAGGTGGCATGCTACCTGTACTTGAAAATGATGTCCCATATAGGGTGAGCCAATGCCCAGTAGAGATATGCTAAACATAATATGAGCAGTAACTAAGACATTAGCAATTGATAAATGTTTGACTCACATAAATCAATTCATACACCATTTTCATTTCATGACCAATGTGTCCATGTTTCATTTCATTTTCCATTTCTTATCCAATTCACAATTCACACTACGGCTCAGAACCTGGCCAACAATTTCAATAAGGTAGTAACTCGTATTAAACATTTCCCATTTCACAATAGATAAGCATACTAGCTATATCAACACCTCGATAGATAAGCATATGAGCTATATCACCATTTTAACAGATAAGCATATAAGCTCTATCAACACATTAACTGATAAGCATATGAGCTGTATCAACGGAGTCCATCCCCTATCTTCTCGTAAACAATATCCGGTTTAGAGGTCCATCCCCTATCTTCCCCTAAACCGTGGAGTACATCCCCTATCTCCTCTCACACAACACAATGCATATAAACAATTATCATATACATCACCAATCAATACATAAAGTTAATGTATTCTTTCAACCGTCATATTCGATGACACATTCCATTGATTAGTTTAGTTTGCTTAATCATCATGCATTGTCTACAACAATCAAGACTACCTTCCACCGGTAGCCCAAAGCAATTATTTCTAAACAGATAATAAAAGCACCAACAAATAAAATATCCGCATTTTCAAAAGTGAACAATTTATTAATCCGACTCCACTCTTTCGTCTCATAATGAACCACTATCATTATATTCAACTCAATTTCACACATCCGTAACTTTCCCAAATTAATTATACCAATCAATTTATATACAAATTAGGGTTTTCTTTCCCGTCTCTTAATATTAACCCAATGGTTCAAATATCAACGATCAACAACAATAACATCATTTTGAAACCCAAAATACATATTTAAGAATCAAAATAACAAAACCCTCTTTTCATCTTTTGAAACCCTAAGTTCCAAAATCAACCATTTAAACAACTAGCTCAAAATCTAGGTCAAAACCCATAAGAGTGAGTAGGAATCCCTACCTCAAATTCGGAGTCCAATGGAAGAAGATGAAGAAATTGAAGATGCTCCAAATCCCAAAATTTTCAGATCAAAAGATAGCCCTCGACGATCAACACAACTTTTACAAAGGTCCAAGGTGAGGAAATCACTCCTACTAGATCAATACCTAGAGAGAAGTTGAGGTTCTAGTGAGAGAAGGTCTCCAATGGTGTTTTTGAAAAGTAAGAGAGAGAAATGGGGTTGAAAAAGTGATCCAAAAAGTTGGATCTCAGAGTGATATTCGACTCCCCGCTCGAGCGTGGAAACCCTTGCTCGAGCGTCACTCACAGACTCCCGCTCGAGCGTCCAAACCGCCGCTCGAGCGCCGGATACACACTCCCAGAACTTTTGCAGAACTAGGTCCACGCTCGAGCGTCAAACTTCCCGCTCGAGCGTCACACACAAACTCACGCTCGAGCGTCAAAACACTCGCTCGAGTGTCCAACACTGCAGAGGAAATACTGGGAGATGGATTTTCCCGCTTGAGCGCCAAAACCCCAGCTCGAGCGGAGAAGCACAACAAAGGCCCACTCGAGCGTCAAAAACGCCGCTCGAGCGTGAAGGCTAAATTTTGGGCAACTACTTTTGGTTTCTAAGCTCAACCAACCTGTTTCAAACTTGCCCAACACAACCGAAGACTCAAATACAAAGAGTACAGGATGTAAACAAGGTATACACAACAACCAACTCCACGGAACCTAAGTCCGGATACAACAATTAAAGAAAGGAAAACCGGGATCGCTATATAAGTAGGGTATGATTTCTTTGCAACTTTCACTTTGTATACGCACGAAAAAGTAAGATATGGGACATCAGTAAAAGTTGCCAAAATTTGCCAAGACTCGTAGTGATTTACATTTTAGAATTCTTCTTTACTAATAAGTTACGACTCCATTGCAACTTCCAGTATACTAAAATGAGCAATTCCTAAAACTTCTTTCCACTTTTCTTAATTTTTCTTTATTCAAAAGAAAAAAAAAATTGAATTCAAAGCAGACCTCGATCTAATAAGGTATAGGTTCCTTGGAGAAGATTCGGGAAACAAGGTAGGCAACAAAAATGCTAGATTTATAAGCATATGATTTAGGCTTTGGGTAGCTCTACTTCCATACTTCAATCGACAGTTTTTCTATTGTTCTATTAGACGAATATGCACCAAGAAATTTTTTCCAAATCAATACATTAGGTAGCGTTTGGTAACGTTTACGTTTTTGGTTTATGTTTACAAAAATTTTATAAACTAGTTTTTGTTTATTTTTAGAAAAAACATAAACTACAAACACATTTGGTTTGAAATTTTATAAACTTGTTTTTTAGCTAAAATCTTTAGAGCAATTCTACTCAAACCTTCAATCTTAGAGATGTCAAATTTTTTTAAAGACTTAAGTGGCAAATTGACATATGTCAATTTGACGTAGAAGCTCTCTACTTAATATGTCATCTATTATTCTATTATTTTTAAAATTTTAATTCTTTTATTTTACTGATTAAAATAAATTGATTTTTAAAAGAGGTTTGATGCCATTTAAATAGTATTTTATTTTTTAAAAAAATTCTATATTTATAAAATAATTTTTTAACAAAATTCAAAATTTCTATTCATTGCTACTTAAACATTTTTTTTTTATTTGGTGAAAAAAGAAAAATTACAATACATATTTTTTTTACAAAAAAAAATTGACAATACATAAATATCATTATAAATCACATGCTACGATTGCCCCTGAAAATGTTATAGTGTGAATGATTAAAAAAATATTTTTCTCAACTCCAAATTTATACATGATCAAATAAAAAATAATTGAAAAATATTTTATTTACAACAGTAATTACCATACATGACAACACAAGTTGGTTTTCAAATAACAACAATGATTCAGAGCACTAATTTTACTGCTCTAATGGAGCACTAATAACAAGGCAAGGAGAAAAAAAAATCAAGACCAAAACATCACATCGTAATAGATGGAGCCCACTGCCAGTTCATTAAAACTGGCTTTAGAGCTCAAGAATTAGAGTTCCAAAGCATTTTTCTTGAAATAATATTAACCGTTAGTAAAAAAACCCCACATGACGTCGGAACTAATAACCACAAATTGTGTATCGTTGGTCTTCTTTTATTTGAAAAAAAGAAAAGAAAAGAAAAGAAATGGCATGAAGTGGGGAACATGTCAAAATTGACATGAAGATGTAATGCCAAAGCCATGTCAGCTTGTGACATATCGGGTTGAGTTTATTCTTGCAACCAAAATAGAACTGTTGGACTGCCATGTTGAAATCGACATATCTGGTGAAGATGCTCATACACCTCATTAGGAGGTTCATGATTCGAATATTCTCACATTACAACAATTTACACTTTTGGCGACCAAAATTGGCAATTAAAAGAACTTTAGCCAAAAGTTGTACAATAGACGACAAAAAATTAAATTGGTCGGCATTGTTCAGGATTTAGCTACTAATCCTCTTTAATCAAGGTATATTAATTATTGACGACTAAAAAAATATTTAGTCACCAAATATGCCACAATAGAAAACAATATATATATATATTGGGTTGTGTTAGTTTAAGTTTTAGGTTACTAAAACTTTCGGCGACTAAATATTGACTTTTGGCAACTAAATTTTTTTTTTTAGTATACATGTGTCTTATTCCTCAAGTTTGGAAGTTTATTTGTATTGATTGTGTTGTGTTTGATTTTCATGATGATTTTTTTTTTCTTAGATAGGCATAATGATTATTATTAAGGGTAAATTATAAATAGGTTTTAATAGTTGGATTTAATTCATATCATGTCCTATTAAAAACAAGGCATAGTAAAATTGTTGCTAAAAATAATTTTTTGTGAAGATTTTTTGCATGTGGCTAAAAATTGACAATTAGTAACTTTTTTTATCATGGTTTTATAAATTATTGCTAAAACTTACAATTAATCACGTTTTGGTGGTGAATTTTTGAACCTGTCATTGAAAGTTGAAAATTAATGATTTTTTTGTGACGATTTTTTTAAACTGTAGCTAAAACTTATAATTAGTAACATTTTTTGTAACACAATTTTCAAACTATTGCTAAAAATTAACAATTAGCGACTTTTTTTTAATAGTGTTTGATGAAAAATGTTATTAATTATCATAGGATCGATTGAACGATAAGTCCACCATTAGGACCTACACGTAAGTCCTCTTATTATTAATTTTAGTCAAAACCTCTCAATTGGATTCTTATTTGATGATAATGATAATTCAATTTATTTTGTTTCATAAACCCCTTAAGGCAGAGGCGCATAATCGAGTACGGATGATTTCTTTTTTTTTTTTCTTAGACAATATTGCCCATGCATATATATATATATATATATCACAGAACTCTTTTGACGAGGACCATTTTTATTTTATTTTATATGAGTTTAAAAATATTGTGTATGTATATTTTTGGTATTGGTTCATCTAGTATGTACTCTGTTTTTTGTAATAGTAAGATGTTACTGTGAATTAGAGTAAGACAGAGTAACATGTTATTATTTACATCAATTTTAATGTTTTTTTTTATTATTATTGTTTTTGAAGAATTTCATAGTCAACATAGTTTTTGTTTGATAGATTAAAAAATTGACATTTAAATCAAAAATTGTAACGCCCCGAAATAATTCAACATGAACCACCTACATTAATTAACATTCACAAAATCATGACAAAAGCCTCCAAAACCTTACATAGTTAATAAGAGAATTTACACAAAAGTTTCACATGCGGATATACATTCAATGATCAAAATAAACATGAATCTATAGCATGTGAAACACCAAATCTCAAACAATAAAACGCCCTTAAGGGTTTACATCTTCTAAGGCAATAGCCCGGTTACACAAAATGGTCACTTGGACCCATACACGTTTCGCCCTTGGCTTCTACAAAATTTACAACAAAACAAAAGAGCTATTTACTCTTCACAAAAAGATATTCGTGCCCTCAGTTCGGCGGGATCACCACATCTTTACCTGCACCAAATCCCATAGGGGTTAGCATAAAGCCCAGTAGAGAATTCTCACAAAGTATATACAGTTATGCCATTCCCAATGAAATGTAAATGTTCATGCTATGCCATGCTCTCTTAAAGAAAATTCCATTTCATGCTCTTTTTAAAATTTCCATTTCAATAAAAGTTAGCAATCTCGACACATTTCAAACAAACTTCCAATTTTAATCAATAAGGGGCGGTAAATACGACACTGGTAATCCCTAGGCTAGTGTCTGCAAATAGACTCTACGAGTACTACCAAACTGTCATTTTTACCAGTATTAACCAGAAGGCTCGACACCTATCAGCACGGTTTTCTGGTCTTTCTCCATGGACACTCAAGCCAACTTATCAAGATTAACTACACCCCCTATCCGGACTTACCACGTATTTACCCCATGCCACATTTCCATAGTTCTTATCATAACATCTTTTTCTTTCATGAAATAAATATTTTCAATCTAAATTCACCATACAAAAGTAATAATTGAATGAATACGCAATGCAATGATTTTCCATATCTCATAACACTTCTCCAATTTCCAATGTCGCTACAACAAGATCAATCAATTTAATTTCTCATTTCTTCTCTTGCAATGTTATTTCACAACATAACCATATACCCTCAATTCGTAGCAACGACCACAATCACTCGCCAAACACAATTCATAGCAAGTTAGTCTCTTCAAGACTATATATATATGTTCTCATCATAAATCTCCAAGATTTTATAATTCTCACATTTTCAAGGCACACAACCATTTATCATTTCCAAAAAATACATGTTCTAGGGCTTAACAATTATATGAAGACTGAGAAAAGACAGCATTCACCACTCCGTGGGGTAGCTACTGCTACTTGATCATGCCGTTTAGGTTGAAAAATGCTGGGGCTACCTATCAGAGGGCTGCAACCACCATTTTGCACGATATGATCCACAAAGAGATCGAGGTGTATGTGGATACATGATTGTCAAGTCCAAAGAACGAGAGGGCCACTACACCGTGCTAGAGAAATTATTTCAACAGATCAGGGAATACATATTGAGGTTGAACCCACGGAAGTGCACCTTCGGGGTAATAGCAAGAAAAATGTTGGAATTTTTTATTACACATAGGGGAATTGAAGTAGATCCTTTCAAAATTAAGGCCATCTTAGAAATGCCACCACCAAGGATTGAAAAGGAGGTGCGTGGCTTTCTGGAAAAAATGCAATTCATAAGACGGTTTATTTCAAAATTGACCTTGACTTGTGAATCACTGTTTGGTCTCCTGAAGAAAGGAAAGAAATTCCATTGGGACGATCGCTATCAGTTTGCCTTTGAACAGGTTAAGCAGTACCTCCAGAATCTACCTGTGTTGTCACCACTAGAGCCGAGGTGCTTCTATACTTGTCAGTGATAGATACGACCATGGGGTGCATGCTCGCTCAGGAATCTGAAGATAGGGTGGAGAAGGCCATCTACTATTTGAGCAAGAAGATGCTAGATTATGAGACCCGCTACACTCCCTTAGAGAAAGCTTGCCTAGCCATGGTGTGGGTTACCAGGAAGTTGAGGCACTACTTGTTAACTCACTCTGTAATCCTAGTTTCGAGATTAGATCCCATTAAATATCTCTTTAAGAAACCAACGCTTATGGGTAAGCTGGCTCATTGGTTGCTTCTTCTCTCCGAATTTGATCTCAAGTATGTTGCGCGCTAGTCGGTTAAAGGAAGAGTTGTGGCAGAATTCTTAGTAGACCACTTGGTAGAAGGAGATGAGGTAGTAGAATACTTGTTCCCAGATGAAGACATTCTACATGTGGAAGAGGAAACATGAACAATGTACTTTGACGGAGTGTCTAACCAGTACGGTTATGGGATTGGTGTGTTGCTGATAGCACTCGATGATTCCCATATACCTTTAGCTTTCAAACTCCAGTTCAAAGTGTCCAACAACGAAGCAAAATATGAAGCGTGTATTGCTGGTTTAGAAGCTGCCCTAGAACTAGGGGTAATAAGGTTGGACGTTATCGGGGACTCGAACTTGGTTGTTTCTCAAGTGAACGGAGACTGAAAAGTTAAAGAAGAGAAAATGAAGGTTTACCATCAGACCCTAGATATTCTGATTCCTAGGTTTGAAAAACTAACATTCACACACCTGCTTAGAGAGAATAACCAATTCACTGACGCTTTAGCAACTCTATCTTCTATGATAGACATCCCATTAGGGGTCCAGATGCGTCCGATTATCATCGAATAGAAATTCACGTCAACTTATGAGACCATTGCCGCAATAATTGAAGTTCAAGACAAAAACCCATGGTATTACGATATTTAGAACTTCCTGGAAAAGGAAACATAACAACTAGGGGCAAATGCCAAGAACAAATAGGGAATATGATGTCTGGCTGTCCAATATATTATCTGCGGGGGGGAAGCTTTACAAAAAAAGCCATCTGGGAATGCACAAGTTGTGTGTTGAAGAAGAAGAATCGAAGCGCCTTATGGAGGCTATCCACGGCAGGGAATGCGGGGCGTATATGAATGGTGTGATGCTAGCTCGGAAGATCCTCAGGCAATGTTATTACTGGTCAACAATGGAGGAGGATTGTGTCAGTTTTGTGCGGCAATGCCACAAATGTCAAATCCATGCCAATTGCATGAATATCCCCCCGTCAAAGTTGTACAACATGACTTCGCCATGGCTTTTCTCAGTCTGGGAAATCGACGTTATTGGTGTGGTCTCGCCAAAAGGGTCGAATGGACATGAGTATATCTTGGTGGCGATTGATTATTTACTCAATGGGTGGAAGCTCAGTCCTATGCCGTGTTGAAAGTATTGCACATGGCCAAATTTATCAGAAACAACATTATCTGCCGATATGGGGTTCCGAATAAGATTATCTCAGATAACGGCTCGCATTTCAAGAAGGAGGTGTTGGATCTGCTTGAGAAATACAACGTGGCTTTTATAAGTCATTGACATACAGACCACAGACTAATGGAGCTATTGAAGCCGCCAATACGAATATCAAGAACATCTTGCGAAAGATGGTTGAGACCTGCAAGGATTGTTCGGATAAACTGTCGTTTGCACTTTGGGGCTACCGGACATCGATCCGAACATCCACAAGGACAACCCCTTATTCGTTAGTATATGGGATAGAAGTCGTTCTGCTAATTGAAATTGAAGTACCATCGTTGCAAATTATGGCTAAGTATCAAATGGCAGAGGCAGATTGGC
Organism: Camellia oleifera; assembly: GCA_022316695.1. NCBI lineage: Eukaryota > Viridiplantae > Streptophyta > Magnoliopsida > Ericales > Theaceae > Camellia > Camellia oleifera. The sequence goes on along the minus strand of CM039314.1, from coordinate 13,581,703 downwards.
AACAGAGTAGGTTTAAAGAGTTGATGTTGTTTGATGAGAGGAGGCTAAAGGCATTGTATCATGTTCAGGACTACCAATGCAGAATTGCTAGAACTTTTAACAAGAAGATTAAGTTCAGAAATCTCAAGGAAGGAGATATGGTGCTGAAAGATAATTGAGCTCCCATCCATGACCCTAAGGACAAGTTTAGACCTAATTGGAATGGTCCTTACATCATCAAGTCAATCTGGTCAGGAAGGGCGATTATCCTTATGGACCTAGATGGCTTGGAGTTCTCACAGCCGATCAATATGAATAAGTTGGAGAAATATTACCCTTGAGAGGCTCGCTAGGCTAAAAACCCGAAAAAAATTAGAGCATGAAAAAATTAGAAATAAAGAAAAACTAAGCTAGCAAGGTTGAAAACCCTAAAGGGCGACTTTGGCAAAAGTTAGAGCACAAAAGGAGAGAGTTAATACTAGAGTGAACCTGAACTGAACTATGTAAGGCCTAATTCCCATCTTCGGGATACATAGGCAACTTCATCCTGAAGTACGACCGTAACCATCTCCAATTCAACTGTCCTATCCATTTGTCTGATCAGGTCATCTTTGTTCATTATCTGTTAGCTTGGTTGTGATCTTCATTGGATGTGATCTTCGCATTGTGCAGAATAGCCAGTTACAATGCACAGTAGTAGTGGTGTGCAATCAGGGGCAATTATGATCTTTTAATTCGAGGTTGTACAACTTGAGGGTTGATTCTATGCCTGTCAGGTGGTGATCATTTTCAAAAATGATTTTGAAAGGTTTTAATAAAAGTTAATTTTTCTCAAAAATTTTCCTTTTACGACTTAGACCATTTTGGGACCAAAAGGAAAAATTTTAGTGCTCACAACTTTAATTCCATTGATTTCAACACAAGTACATTCTCTAACTCTCTGAGCTAAATCAAAGTTGTTTTTACATCATAAAACTTGAAAAGAAATGTCAAAGCAATGAACTAGAGGCATGGGTGAGTTAGGTGCTCCTGTGTCCTCTACTCGTGCTCAAGGAAGCCTTTGTAGCTAAAGTAGGCCCGACTTGTGCCTCATTCTCGAGCTAAGCCAAGCACTCGCCAGAAAGGACATAATTGAAACTAGGGGCAGGAGCCAGAAGCTCTCTTGTCCTCCAGGCAGCAAGGTACTGAGTTAAGTGTGAAGCACGAATAGGAAATCAAGCCAGGTATTCTACCCCCTCCTCTGGGCAAGTTTGAATGTGCTCGAACTGGCGTCTGAACTGGAAGGGAAAGTAGAACACACAATGTGTGAGGCCAATCAATTGTATGCCTGGCTGTCGAGACTTGCTGTAACTCATTTTAGTCAGATTAAGCCAGGGGCAATGCCAAGCTATGTCAGCTGGAGATCTCTGCACATCCAATTGTACCACCATCCCTCATTGGGAAAGTCCACCAGTTGCTGGCAGAAGAAGTAAGCTCGGGATGAATATTCGGGGCAAGGGTCCCCCACTTTTAGCTTATCCATGAGCCATACCTAGGAAGCGATGAAAAATAAGAGAGATTAAAGAATAAAGAGATGTGCATGGAGAGAAAAGTAACTTTGAGAGAAAATAGAGCATGAGTGCAGAGTGGTGTGCGAGACATATATCAGAAAGGATGGGAAATAATACCTGAAGAAGTAGTGGACTCCCCACAAATCTGGTGGTCTCTCGCTAATGAAAAGCATCTAAACTCATCAGAGTCTCGGCCAGTGTCAAAATAATATAACTCGTACCTTCTTTCAGATATTGGGCTACTTCGATTAGCCTAATGCTGGCTTCATCGCAACTAGGGGCAAGAAAGAAATGTGCAAGCATGCATAAGCAGAGGGCATGTTGCCGAAAACCTCGCTAGAGAGGGTCGCCTCTATCACCGATGTCAAAAAGCTGATGAATCAAGCTGGGTATATCTAGCTCTCTATCATGGGCTAAAGATCGAGCTTCGTGCAAAGTGAGCCCATACATTCATCCCAAAGCTTGGGCATGGCCAAAACGGGGCTGAAGCATGATTTTCTCATCGCGCCAAGTTTCCACCAATGCTCAAAAAACTTCAAGAATCAGGCACATTTCCTGTGCGCCAAAGCGAAACACATGCATAACCTGGTCCCAACATCGAACCGCAGCATGTAGAAACGGAATACAAAGTGAAGTACGGCTCAACGAAAAAAGCGTGTTTATGCCAAAACCTAGGAAATTTACCTTTTTCGTGCCGTCTAAAGTGGCTATCCAATATGTGAGCTTCTCAACAAGGAATATCTCCATTTGTGGAAGAAACAACAGCAAAAATGAGGTTCTGGTAAAGAAATCACGAAGAAAGACCTTTTGTAGAAGATAGCGCTATGAGTGGAGGCCAACTGTTAACTGTCTGGTGGATCCATCACAAGTGGCCAACTGCCCACTTTTAGTGGCCGGCCGCCCACTTTTTATGGCCTACCGCGCACTTGTGGGCCTGGCAGTTTCGACAGTTTGGTTTTGTCTTGATCTTTGTGTTTTAAGGTCTTGTTTTGAGTCTTTTGGTTTTAGCAAGTGTGCATAGCTGTGTTTAGTTGTTTTTACTTTGCTTTTTTTTGTTTATCGAGTTGTATTTTGGTCGTTGGTTGGCTCATTATCCGATTAAGAACATCGTGCCAATACAAGTTTTTATTTTTGGTTTCAAATTCAACTGCATTTTTCATTTCTGCAAATGTGGTGCTCATGATGCAAAAACAATAACTCTTTTCATAAAACTACAAGGTTTTCCCCTGATCATAGTTTTTACAAAAGAGAGTATAAGTTTTCAAAAGCAAAAGTAAAAACCTATCTAAAGCTATACATATGCTGAGCTACAAAATAAAAGAAACAAAGCAAAAAGTACAAAAATCAGCGCCAGTCGCATCAAGCTTGAGAGGTCCTCTTCGTCCTCTCCTCGGAGGGGACTCAAGGGCACTGTCTCCGTTAGCACCGCTATCAGAACCAAACTCTGAGCCAAAACCGGTGTCATCATCTTCGCTCCCTAACTTAGAGCTTGCTTTGGCATCATCTCTACTCTCTGACCCCGAGCCAACATCATTGCCCCTGCTCTCAGACGACTAAGAATGTCGGCTCATTGCCTCCTCGGAGTCACTGGTATCAGTATCATCCCCGCTCAAAATCAGCTCCGAGTTGCTCCGACTCTGAGCACCTCTGCCCTTGCCTTGACCTCAGCGCTCATCTCAACTGTATGCTGGGGCCTGTCTACCTCTCATTTCTATCGCCGGAGGAGGTGCCACTGGTGCCCTCTTTGCAAATGGTATCTAAAAAACAAGTGTTGACATATCAGATGCAGTGTATGTATTGTTGTTACCGAATGCAGTATGCGGAATAAGTGCAAAAGGTACAGTATGAGTACAATGTTTCAGTGCAGTCATTCAGTGCAGTGTGGGGTGGTGTGAATGTTACGGTATGAGTATCAGTGTATCAGTGGGAATATGATAGTATGGTGTATAACAGTACGGGATGTATGTGGAAAATAAGAGAAAATACCTGAATACCGTGGAGAGCAAACAACATCTCTCTCCTCTGCACCATGCCAACTAGGGAAGCAACCAGCTGGAGTAGGCACTCTATGTACTCAGTCGATGCTTGCAAATGCATTTGAATGATTAGTATATAGAATAATCAATATCTGAAAAGGGAGAGTGTGGTTGCAAGCTGTAAAGTGTGGTCCATACCTGAGGTGCACCCAGGGCTCTGGCATACCCGTGTCCTGGCTCTAGTGGATCTATCGGTATCTGATAAGCTATCCCATCTAGACGCCAACAAGTAAGCACCGTAGGAATTGCCAGCCAACTAGTGGCTGGCACAGTAGGAGGGGCCTCTCCAATACCCACATCGGCCTCCTGAGCAGCCTCACCTGCCAAGGGAGTACCTGCTGCATCGCCCGCACAACCTCCAGTTAGAGACGGCATGAGATGAGTCTAGATGAATGTCGCATAATCGCCCTCACCTCTAAAATAGTCGACATCCAGCCTCACCATATACTAAATAATAGCCTCAGTTGGGAGGCTATCGGCTGTCCTCATGGTTGTTGGGGGTGGCATAAGAACGACTGGGGTGGGTGAGCCCAGAGTCTGGCGTATAAACGCTCACCCAAGAACTAGGCCCAGTAGAGCGGGCCCTTTAGTAAGATTCAGTACCAAGACATGGCTCAAGCTCCAACATAATGGTCCCTCACTTCGGCTGGCATCGTCGCCCAAGGCTGCCACGTGATCTGCAAATAGAGAATGTACAGATTGTTAGTTGTCGTCAGTTATTAGAGTATGAATTAGAATACAAGCAGAAATGACTGAGTTTCAGATTACCTCGCTGGCAACCACTATATCGAAGTATCGGTAGTAGAAGGTGAATATCATATCGTCGTGGCTCTGGCACTGGCACTGGTTGTCATATCGTCGTGAGTAGGGCACAACTGGAGGGATCTTATCCACTGGCTCTAGAGCAAGAGCCAAGAAATAAGCGTAAACCCATAACTGCAAGAAAAGGTCAGCAGTGTTATCAACAATGTGTCAACAGATATAAAATCGAAAGTACAAAGTAGAAAGGTGTGGTACATACCTCCTAGGCTCTCCAGTAGCCTCCAACCCACTCTCCCTTCATGCGGGAAGTGGAACTCATATAGCTATAGAAAGTGGCTAGGCCGACCCCATGCCATTCGTAAAATTGGACTCGGGGCAAGGCCACGAGGGCACTCAGTAAGTATAAAACCCACGGTGTTCCACCTTTTCGCGAACAAGATGGTACCGAGGAGGAACATCAAGAAGCCCTGAACGTACTGCTCTACCTCCTCCTGTGTCTCAAGCTGACTCCCGCAGAAAGGCTCGGAGAACCAACTATATTTGACCATTGTTGGCTTGTATAGAGGTGGACACATTCTAAGCAGGTAGATCCTACTCGCCCATATCTATGTCAAAGGGGATCAAATCTCCCCCAACTCCTAAGCCTGTGATCATCGAGAAGTCGTAGGGGGTCATCGTCATCTCCCCAGTGGAAGAGAAGTGGAAAGAGTTGGTGGTATCCCACCACCTCTCCACTAATGCTCCGAGTAGGGTCCGACTAGCCATATGCCGTGAGAGCTCGGTGTAGAATAAGCCAACGCCGGCCTCATCAACAAGGTCGCGGACCTTGAGCAAAAACTTATGATACCAATCTCTGGCTTTCATTACCCCATAGCCCCTACAAGAATGGGAGTCCCTCTATGGCAAAGAAAGAGTGAATCAGATGAAAGACAATGATAAAAAAAAAGCAGTCAAATTAAAGGCAGTGCAAGAAATACAATCAAATGAAAGGCCAGAAAGGATGAAAATATAGTTCGTACCTCAGAAGCGCCATAGGAAAGGTGGGAGTTCGGCTCTTTCAGCAAGATATCCTCCAGCACGCCATCAGCAAAATCCTCAAAGCACATCATACCTCTAGGCGCCATCATGTGCATGAGAGGGTGATAAGTGACTGGATCAAAGGGCCTCACCCACAATGGTAGTGGCTCAAGCTCGAGCCCTGGAGAGAACTCTGCCTCAAAATCAGCAGCAACGTCCTCTGCTGCCTCACTGGCCTCAACAACTACTGGCTCCTCGACCTCAACAGGGGGTGAAAGTGCAAGTGTAACATCAGGAGGGGTGTCATCATGAGGAATGTTGTTGTAGACACCCCATTTTTTACGGCCCTTTAAGACTTGGATGTTCTTGCAGGTACATCCGAGGGCAAGTCTGATTGCTCACCGAATGCTCAAAGTCGCGGTTGAACACCCATCCATTTTGTCTCATCTTTGGACTATGCTTAGGTCTTCTCAGAATGAGGTTTTTGATGGCCTGCTGGCCATCCATGAAGGCTACCAACCATGGTTTTTGGCCTGCCGGCCATTGATGTGCCTTGCCAGCCATCAATGATGGCCGACCGACCATCAGTGCTTCCTGCATATATTTTGTGATATTTTGTGCCAGCTATTTGCACAGGTTCATGCATCTTCCAACATGTGTGAGGCTGGATCTTTGTGAGGGGATTTTTTATTTTCTATATATAGGACCCCTCTCTCGCATGTGGGAGGGGAAGGGGGTTAGAAAAATTTGAAGACAAAAAAATTCTCTCTCTCTCTAGATTTCTCTCTCCCTCTCTTACAATTTTGTGCCTCAAAGCTTGTTTTCTTTACACTTTTGCATACACTTCCTTGATAGAAGTTACTTCTCTTTGAGCTGAGGTTCCTTAAGACTTGATTTAAGCTCTAGCAAGTGGTTTTAGCTTGGATTTGTGCCTAGAATTGCTCTTTGCTTCAAGAGGTAGTTTACTTACATTGTTCCTTGTTTAGCATGCTTGTTTTCTCATCTTTTTAAATTGTTTTGAGGTTGGTTTTGAACTAAAAAAACCTCTGTTTTTTATGACCTGAAAATGGTGGTTTGAAGCCTTTTTTTGTTAAGGGGTTGTTCACCCTTTTTGCTTATTAGCTTGTTAAGCTTTTGTGCTATTATTCACCACTTTCAAAACAACTTTTTTTGACCTTTTAACCACTAAATATCAGAGGTTTTTCAGTGGTAAAAATTAACTTTTGAAGTCCAAAATTGGAGGGGTTAGCCTCCCCTCCTTGTGTCTTGTTTGCATGCCTCACATGTTAGCTTATTATTTTAGCTTTTTGTGGCTTGAGTCCAGCATGTTTTTGCCTCTGAAATAACCTGTTTTGGCTCTATTTTGGGCTGGTTAGTTTAGTTGAGGCTTGTTTTGCATAGTTGTAGTGTTAATTCTTTCGCTAGCTTGATGTTTTAATGCTTTAATCATCATTGTTTTGAGTTAATAACATGTTTTAGTGTTGTTTTGCACTTTATTTTAGCATCTAAAATCTCTACAATCTCCCTCAATTCTTCACTCTTTTGTTTGCTTTGAAAATGGTTTTAAACCCCTTGTTTGCCAAAGTGTGAAATAAAGGTGTTGCACCTAATGGTTTAATCTCTTAGGGGGTTCATTACCAACAGTGTAATGCCTCTTTCATGCCCAAAGCAACTCGTTGTTTGAGCCATATTTCTATTAGAGGACACTCACTAATGGACTTAATCAATTAAAGAATGAATCAGTAATGTAAAATGAGTAAACAAATTGGACAAGTAAAAGAAGCTAGATAAGCATCTTTTGTGTTGCATTGCATGTGTTCGAATCGGACGTTAATTCGAACACAAGGAAAGTGGGACATTTCATACTCAAAAATGATGAAATGTGCAATTTTTCTTGGTCTCCATTGCCCTTCATCATGCATGATAGGGTGGTGGTCTTGTTGGTCATATTTGTGCATTTATCAAAATTGTACCAACTTGGATCTTTGGCCATCATGCAATGAAATTTCTTGATTGGTGGTTTTGGATCCAAGTGTGTCACTCATTTGAGGTTTTGAGATGATAAGGAGGGGGACAGTACAAACAAATCCTGGGAAGAACCTTCATTTTGCTCTATTTGTGCTCTATTGTAGTATGGTGACTCAGAGAATCAGTGGCCAGCAGTGCCTCATCAATGGCCGGCAAGGCTTCATTTTTGGCCGGCAGATGGCCAGCAAGCCACTGATGTCAACCTTAGGGAATATTTGGTATGGTGGGGCAGAAAGGTTCTGAAGTATGGTCAACCCTGCAAACAGAACCTTCAAGAGCAAAACGGAAGACTTTTTAGAACGAAAGACTTTTCGGGGCGGAAACCGAGCATATGCATCTTCCACTTCCCGAGGCAGAGCAGTGGCAGCATAGTTTAATGTCTTGCATGCTTAGTTAGTGTACATTCATTTTAATTAATTAGTTTGCTAGTTATTTAAGTGTTGTAATAATTAGTCTAATTAGCTTAATTAGATTGGCTTAACTTAGATTAGCTTAGCTTATTCATTCGGACCCTCCTTCGTGAGGGCATGATGTTGTAATAAGTGTGCGTACGTGTGTGTATATTTTCCAACCCCACGGCTTTCTACCTTTTATTTAATCACTTTTGATGTTTAGATTAGGGACATGTTCAATTTGCATACCTTATGCTCTCATGTTTGTATCCATTCATTTGTCTTGCATGCACCGAGGCTCAGCACATCATTCAAACTACATTGTAATTTCAATACTTTGTGAATATGTGTTTCAAAGCATGCTATCAAAGTGTTGCAAATACCATAATTAAATAGCCGAGCCTATTTAGTTGCATTATTGCATGTGTTGCATTAGTCATTTAATATACTTAGGAATCATGCATTTTTCTAGCTTTGTTTTCTTTCTTAGCTTGGAGTACTAGGTGAGTTTTAACGCTTTAGCATACTCCCATGAATGTGAATGATGCCATGATTAGCATGCTTGCCATGAGGCTATGTGCTTAAATGCTAAACTGCATGAATGCCTGTGGATGAAAACTTGTTGTTTGAATTGCAACGATTCAACAAATGTATGTTTTAAGCCCACTTTGTTGAGTGGCAAAACATGTTTTAAGCTCACTATGTTTGGTGGCAAATTCGCATCTTTAAGCCCACTTGAGGTGGCAAATTCAAACCATTTTCGAAAACAAACATGAGTTGAACTGTTCCAAGTTTTGCGACTAGTCTATACTTGCTTGTGCGCGTCACATAGTAAAGCTAGTTTAAAAACCGGAATAAGAACGCATAATGTTTATAAAATATTATATCATGATTAGTAGAGGTCGATCTTTGATTGGGCGAGCGGGGGTGCTCAATTCATGACCTTCTCCCCTCGTACCCAAGTTCCCGAGCCGAGCAACTTTGGTGATAATAGACATGTGGCCCTTGGCACGAGTCAGGGTTTCATAAATTTCCCCAAAATAAAAAATATTTAGGTGGCGACTCCGTATCTGGCAAAGTAGTCCAATTTTGGCATTATTTGATTTAAATTCGATTTTCCAAAAAGATTTTCCGGATTGGACTCTTTGGTGCTTATCAGTTTCACATTGCACTTGTGAGACTAGATTCAGAATCGCGGGAGTCTGAACTGTGAGGCCTTTCTTTTCAAACCTTTCTGGAAGGGGGGCACGGAAAAAGGCGAGTCCATAGTTTCTAGCGACTCTACTGGGGATTTAGAGAACTTAACTTGAACTCATGATATGTTATTTTATCTACACTTATGTGCTTCTTTGCATTTGCATCTGTATTGGTGCACCTAAGTCACAGTGTTTGCCATCTGCTATTCTTGAGCGGTTTGCCGGAGGCTTGCTTGGAAAAGCTTGCCAAAAGGTTGACCGATTGCGAACTCTGCCCCGATGGGAACACAACCCTTGGATCTAGACTACAGCTATACCGTTTGATCCTCCTTTCACTTCTCGGTGTTAGGTGTGAGGTATATTAGGTAGTCTTGCTGAGGTATCCTTTTTGACCAATCGAACTAGTTGCAAATCAGAAACCATAGAGACCATTCCAAACTAGGACAGGTTGCTCACCCGAATGCAGGAATTGTTTGAAACCGCTTGTTTTGCATAGTGAATCCCTAGCTGCTGACGAAATTAGGACAAGGTAACCCTACTCCATCATAGAGGTGTTTTGGCTCTCACTTGCTTGATACGTGCTTTTAGAGTGAAACTCGGCAGGAATGTAAATATCAATTGCAAGTATGGGTATCAGTTTGAGGGTATCAATTTTTGGAGCAGAAATCAGTGTTTGAGTGTAGTTCTCTAGCTTATGATTGCAACTACGTGTTGTTTCTGTCTGAGTCGAGGTGCTATGCGGTTTCTTATTTTTGTTTTTTTTGCTTTATTTTCTTTTTGCAAGGTAGTCTTTCACGATTGCTTCAGGCAAGTCTGTTACCTCCCAAGCACTCTAGACCTGAGTCAGGCGACATTACCGATCTGGGGATCTTATAAGAGGATAGCCAGTGTTTACTTCACCACCCCCAGTTACAAGACGGAGAAGAGTTAGGCATAATTCACCGGTTCGACAGTTACCTTCATTCAGCGAAGTCCAGTCATCGGCTTCTACTCCGGAAAGAAAGTAAACACCAATTTTGATAGCTCAGCATCCCTTAGCCAACATGGAAGAAATGCTCCGCCAACTCTAACAGACTATTGAGAACATGCAGCTAGATGCTCCCCGGCAAGCTGAGACCGCAGCTCGCCAAGCCGAGGGAATAGAAAGGCTTCAACAACAGCAGCCACAACCTGTAGTGGCTTCAGCATCACAAACACCCCCAGGGGGAATCTCGGCACCTAAGGTCACAATCAATGTCCAGGAAAATGCAGGCATTCAGGCGGATCTTATCCCACCTCAGACCTCCAAGGCATCGATTTACCTGATAGAGGCGCCGTTTGAATTTGAGGTCGACCTTACTGTGCTGAAAGTGAGCAAGCTGGAAAAGCTCTTTAAACAGGGATAGGGTGTGAATTTCATCCCTAATATCGAGGATGGCTATACTGATTCGGCGGTGACGTTGCCAGATAGATTCAAGATGCCGCACATAGACCGCTTTCATGGCTCGGGTGATCCCATGGTCCACTTGCGGCTATTTTCAGACATTCTGCAGCTGATGGGCCTATCTAGACTGCAAAAGTTATCCCTCTTTAGCCGGACCCTGTCGGGTATAGCGACCATTTGGTATGCCAAACTTGAAGACTCTGTGAAGAGAAATTTGGAGGAAATGGCTGAGGCCTTCATAGCGCAATACTCCTATAACACTTAGATCAAGGTCATTACTCGCAATCTTGAAGCAACTCGCCAGGAATCAAAGAAGGGCTTCTTCAATTTTGTGACTCGGTGGAGGGCCAAGGCCTCCATGATGACCATCCGACAGGCTAAAAAGGACCAAATCAGAACGATGGTCCGTAACCTGTAACCAAGACTGTTACAGAAGATGATAGTCTTACCTCTATCTATATTTGCTGACCTCCATGAAATAGGGGTGCAAATTGAGGATGCAATGAAGCAGGATCTGATAGACCACAAAAAGGAGCAGTCAAGAGGGCTATCACATGCAGTTTCAATAAGACTACTGGCGGTAGTGCAGCTGCAAGGCCTTCGGACGTGGGCATGGTCACCACCACACCCAATACTACCAACCCCTTTGCCGGCACAGCCCATACAACTCCCCAAACCTCAAGCCATCAGGCCCGAAGCCAAAGGGTTTTCACCCCACTCTATATGTCCTTATCCGCAGCCCTAAGGGTCCTAATCAAAAAAGGGCATCTGAAGCCATTAGAACAATGCCCATTACCTGATCCTCTCCCCCCTAAACATAACCCAGCCAAGTATTGTGCTTTCTACCAACAGCATGGTCATGACACTGATCAATGCTCCAGATTACATCATGAGATTCAGGATCTCATTGACAACAAAGTGATAGCGGCTCCCGAAAAGCCCAATGTCACTACAAATCCTCTCCCACCAAATAACCAAGCCCCTCCACCCCGACAAATAAACCTCATCCATACACTGGCCGTCCCTTACGACCCTAGTATATACATTACCCCCTCCCACCTATCTAAGCCAACACTGTTCATCCCGAAAAGCATAGATTTATGCATGATGAACGCGTCCATATCCCAACACAAACCTGTGGTGTTGACTGTGATAGATGAAGGCAGGATAGCCTTGGTGGAGGATGGGAATGTCAGTTCAGTGCCTGAGGACTCCGTGGATTTATCTGAGGAGGAATACAACCCATGCTATTATATTATGCCAACCAATCAAGCCAAACCAGAGGTGGAGTTGCCAACAGGAATGGAGGTGAGTGTGGTCCAGGAGGATGGCCTGAGCCAAGGATTAGATGACTTAGTTGACCTAGAGGAAGACATCAACAATCTGCAGTTCTTTGATGAGCAAGATTCGGGAGATGTGCATATTAACTGGTTCGATCTGAACGGGTCGGCAGACAACTCTGGATGGCTCAATGATGAACCTGATGTGGATAAGGGATTTCAACCAAAGCTGGAAAAGTCAGAAGTGGGAACTGCTACAAGGGTCGGAACGGCCGAGGACAAGGGGAAGTTGCCGAAGAGCACCGGTATTAAAAATTCAGCTCAAGAATCGAGCATTGTTAGTATTACTGATATGAAACATAAGGCTGCACTGAAGCAGTTTAAATAGGAAAGGGATGAGAATAGTTAAAAAGATGGAAAAGCCAAACACCTTGCGATGGATGATTGTGATGTAAGAGAAATTACAACGAAACCAGACAATTGCATGTCGATTGTCGGAGGGGTATGGTGGGAAGACGATGATCTGCATCTTGCCCACACAGATAAGAATTGGGGCCAAAACCTACCAGATGACACTTGGTACTCTGAGGAGGTGGATCATATGACGAGAAGCAGGCAGTACTTCAAGCCCCCACACTTAGACCAACCCGAAGCATCCGGAAAGGACAAGGAGACTGAAAAACAAAAAGACAAGCAATTGGAGGAAGAAGTTGTTCTAAAGCAGTTAAAGAAGATCTAAGTAGACATATCTATCTGGGGTGTGCTTATGGCTTCACAAGTACACAGGCAAGCTGTATTGTCGGCAATGGATAAGGCCAAATTGTCTATCGACACAACTCTAGAGTAACTAGTGGGACTTGTCTTCCCGGGAGGTGCTTTACCTACCTTGACCTTCTCAGATAGGGAATTGCCACCTAAAGGCAATGCGCATAACAAACCGCTATACATCTCAGTTGAGTGTAGAGAGAAGTGGGTGCCGGTTGTATTGGTTGACACTGGCTCTACAATCAATGTTTGTCTGTCTCGCACAGCCTATGCTATTGGCTTGACGCCAGCAGATTTTGTACCAACGGCCTAGGTGATCCAGGCTTACGACAACACAAGCAGAGAAGTGATGGGAACAGTACAAGTCAGAGTATAAGTTGGCTCAGCTCAACAGGATATTGAGTTTCATATCCTGGATGTTCCAGCTACTTTCAACTTGTTACTTTGGCGACCCTAGTTGCACCAACTAAAAGTTGTTTTTTCTACCTTGCATCAAATGCTGAAGTACCTCTTGGAAATGGGGTAGCCATTGTGTTTGGGAATTCATCTATACATCCTCCGCCAGAGGTTGCTACACTCGTACTGGAGATTGTACATGGCGACGAGGATGTTTTCTTGTCTGGTTTTACCTTGGCTGAGGTCCGGGTGGTGCAAATATCTTGACTATTGATGAGGGCTTATATGTTAGTGCTCAATCAGTGTATCTCATGAACAAGCTACGACATGTGCCCGAGATGGGATTAGGAAAGAGTGGCCAGAAGGGCGCTACTGCATTGACCGAAGTGCCACATAACCCTCATGCCTTTGGCTTGGGTTATACGCCCACCAAAGAGGATTGGGTTCAGAAAAAGAGGGAAATGGCAGGAAGAGCCAGAGCTAAACAAACTAGGAAGCATTATGAACTTGTGCACAAGCCAATTCAAGGAACTCTGAACGGCCACTTTGTCTGGGAAGGGGAAGACTTCCCATTTTGCGGCTTTCCTGAGCCATGGTTTAACTCCGAGAAGCGGCATCTATCCGGCTTTGAGATATTCTTCGACTTACAGCTGCAAGAGCGTGAAGCCACAGTGGAACTGATTGAACAAATTGCTGGGGCTAAACAGAACACAGAAAGTGAGCCTAACAGCAGTGAACTTGAGATAGGAGCAGCACTGGCATGTCTCTTTTTTGGATCCTCATATCAGCCCGAAGAGCTTGGGGGATGACCTAACCATTTCCATGATCGGAGACCAATCAGGTGTGGACCCTTTCGGTGGTATTCTGGATGCATCTAACGCACCATCCCTTACTTGGCAGCTGGAGGAGGGCTTCTTATCCAGTAGTTCTGAGTCAGGTAGTGAACCAGAATCTAATTTCACAAAGTCTATGGAGTCGGAATCAAATTCCAGTTCTTCTGAGTCGGAGTCCGGTATTCCTGGGGTTGATAACCTAGATGCCGTAGTTTTGTCTAGGTTATCTTTTTCCTTTTCTTTTGAGTCAGTTGTAACCGAGGAACTAGATGAACTGGATTTTTTGAATGAGAATGTTGCGGCAGATTCTGAGTACTTTTCCATGCCTCTTGTGTATTGCATTGATTATGATTTTCAAAATTTTGATAAAAACGACGAGGAAGGAATTCGTTTAGTTTTGAAACATTTGATTGATCAAGGGGAGGAGAGGTTTGTAAAACCCCTTGTTGATGAAATCATTTCAATTAATGTGGGTACTGAGAAGGATCCACATCTGGTCTAGATCGGGTCGACGTTGTCTTTGGAGGAACGCGAGCACTTAGTCACTTTATTAAAAGATTTCAAAGATGTTTTCGCGTGGTCCTATGAAGACATGCTTGGAATCGATCCTGAGATTGTACAGCATCGGATCCCTCTTGACCCCAAGGCCCGACCCGTCAAACAGAAGCTTCGAAGAATACACCCAGATTCAGCTTTGAAAATTAAGGAAAAGGTCACCAAGAAGATAGACACAGGATTTTTGCTAGTATCTGAGTATCCAACTTGGTTGGCCAACATTGTTCCGGTGCCTAAGAAAGATGCTAAGATTCAGGTATGTGTGGATTTCAGAGATCTGAACAAAGCTAGTCCGAAGGACGACTTTCCTCTACCGCACATCAATGAATTGGTGGACTTCACCACAAGCCATACGTTGCTCTCATTTATGGATGGATTTTTCGGGTATAACCGGATCTTGATGGCACCCGAGGATAGAAAGAAGACTGCCTTCACCACGCCATGGGGAACCTACTGCTATAGGGTGATGCCGTTTGGGTTGAAGAATGCTGGGGCTACCTATCAACAAGCTGCAACCACAATTCTACATGACATGATCCACAAAGAGGTCGAGGTGTACGTGGACGATATGATTGTCAAGTCCAAGGAAAGAGAAGGCCACTACACTGCCTTAGAAAAATTCTTTCAACAGATCAGAGAGTACAGATTGAGGTTGAATCCACAGAAATGTGCATTTGGCGTAACGGCGAGGAAAATGCTGGGATTCTTGATCACACAGAGGGGTATCGAGGTCGATCCTTCCAAGATCAAGGCTATCCTAGAAATGCCACCACCAAGGACTGAAAAGGAGGTGCAAGGCTTTCTGTGTAAAATGCAATTCATAAGACGGTTTATTGCAAAATTAACCTTGACTTGTGAACCACTATTTGGTCTCCTGAAGAAAAGAAAGAAATTCCAATGGGATGACCGATGCCAGTTCACTTTTGAGTAGATCAAGCAATACCTTCAGAACCTGCCCGTGTTGTCACCACCAGAGCCGGGGAAGCCGTTGATTCTGTATTTGTCAGTAGCGAACACAACAATAGGATGCCTGCTTGCTCAGGAATCTGAGGATAGAGTGGAGAAGGTCATCTATTACCTGAGTAAGAAGATGCTGGACTATAAGACCCGTTACACCCCATTTGAGAAAGCTTGCTTAGCCTTGGTATGGGCTACTAGGAAGTTGAGGCACTACCTGTTAGCTCACTCTGTAGATCTGGTTTCGAGATTAGATCCCATCAAATATCTCTTTGAGAAACCAGTGCTTACGAGTAGGCTAGCTCGTTGGTTGCTTCTCCTTTCCGAATTTGATTTGAAATATGTCACTCACAAGTTTGTCAAGGGGTGAGTGGTAGCTGAGTTCCTGGCAGATCACCCAGTAGAAGGGGATGAAGAAATAAAATACCTGTTCCCAGATGAAGCTATTCTGGAAGTTGAGGAAGAAACTTGGACAATGTACTTTGGCGAGCGTCTAATCAATATGGTTATGAGATAGGGGTGTTGCTGATAGCACCCAACAATTCCCATATATCCTTAGCCTTCAAACTCCGGTTCAAGGTATCAAACAACGAAGCAGAATATGAGACGTGTATCACTAGCTTGGAAGTTGTCCTAGAACTAGGGGCAAAAAGATTAGACGTCATCAGGGACTTGAACCTGGTTGTGTCTCAAGCAAATGGTGACTGGAAAGTCAAAGAAGAAAAGATAAAAATCTATCACTAGATCCTGGATATTCTGATTCCTAGGTTTGAGAAGCTAACCTTCACGCATCTGTTAAGAGAGAACAACAAGTTCGCTGACGCCTTATCAACTCTATCTTCCATGATAGGCATCCCGTTGGGAGTCTGGATGCGTCCGATCATTATTGAGCAGAGATATGCGCCGACCTACGAGTTTATCGCCGCAATAGATGAAGTTCAAGATTAAAACCCCTGGTATTATGACGTCTGGAACTTCTTAGAAAATGAGGTTTATCCACTAGGGGCAAATGCCAAAGATAAAAGGGCAATACGACGAATGGACGTTCAGTTTATCATCTGCAGAGGTAAGTTATACAAGAGAGGTCATCTGGGAATGCACAAGTTGTGCGTCGATGCAGAGGAGTCAAAGCGCCTAATGGAGACCAGCCATGGCGGAGAGTGTAAAGCGCATGTTAGCGGAGTAATGTTAGGCCGAAAGATTCTTAGGCAGGGTTATTATTGGTCAACCATGGAGGAGGATTGTATTGGTTTTGTTCGGCGATGCCACAAATGCCAAATTCATGCGAACCGCATGAACATCCCACCGTCGAAGCTGTACAACATGACTTCACCATGGCCTTTTTCAGTCTGGGGAATTGATGTTATTGGGGCAGTTACACCAAAAGGCTCGAATGGGCATGAGTATATCCTAGTGGCAATAGACTATTTTACAAAATGGGTCGAAGCCCAATCTTATGCAGTGCTAAAAGCGTCGCATGTAGCCAAGTTCATCAGGAATAACATTATTTGTCGTTATGGGGTCCCAAATGAGATCATTTCAGACAATGGCTCCCATTTTAAGAAAGAAGTGATCGACTTGTTGGAGAAATACAACATGGCTTTTCATAAGTCATCCACATATCGACCGCAAACCAATGGTGCTGTTGAGGCCGCCAACAAGAACATCAAGCACATTTTGCAAAAAATGGTTGAGACTTACAAAGACTAGCTAGACAAATTGCCGTTTGCTCTCTGGGGCTGTAGTACTTCAATTCGGACATCTACTGGGGCAACTCTGTATTCTCTGGTTTATGGGATGGAAGCTATTGTGCCAATTGAAATAGAGATTCCATCGCTGCGGGTTATGGCTGAGTGCTAGATAGCAGAAGCAGATTGGCAACAGAGCAGGTTTGAAGAACTGATGCTGTTCGATGAGAGAAGGCTGAAAGCACTGTACCATGTCCAAGGATATTAATGCAGGATTGCCAGGGCTTTCAACAAAAAAGTTAAGTCCAGGAATTTGAAGGGAGGGTGTAACAACGCCCGCGGGGGACCTCGCTACAGTTCGGACTCGATTTTGTTGTGGTTCTAAATCTCGAACCAAAGAGTCCAAATCCGGCAAATCGTTTTGAAGAAAAACAGATTTTTTTGAAAGAAGTGCCAAACATGGACTGCTTTGCCAGATAACAGAGTCGCCACCTAAATATTTTAAAATGGGAAATTTAGGAAACCCTGACTCGGTGCCAAAAGGCCACGTGTCCGTCATCACCAAAGTTGGCTCGGGAACTTGGGTACGATTAGGGAAGGTCACATCGTGAGCACCCCCTCTCGCCCGGTCAAAGACCGGCCTCTACTAACCATGATATCTGTTTTTGAAAACATTGTATGCTCTTATTCCGATTATTAGCCTAGGTTACTATGTGATGCTCGCAGCAAACAAGTATAGACTGGGCCGTCTGAATTGGAATTGAACATCTCATGTTTGTTTGTTTGAAAATGGTTTGATGGTGCTACCCGTAGGTAGGCTAAGATGCGGATTTGCCACCCTCGGGTGGGCTTAGAAAACATGATTTTGCCACTATCTAGTGGGCTTAAAACAAACAGTCGATGAATGGTCCCAATTCAGATAACTCAACCTCCACCCACAGGCATTCAAGGCAGTTATATCACATAAGCATTTAGCCTCATGGTAAGCATGCTATTCATGGCAACACTCACACGCATGCGAGGATGCTAAAGCATAAAACTCACCTAGTACTCCAAGCCAAAACAAAAGCTCATTAGAAATCCATGCGTGATCCTAGATGTGCTGAAATGCCTAATGCAACACATGCAAAATGCAACTAAGATAGCAGGCTCGGCTATTCTAAACATGGCATGTGAGATGCAACAGCTATCAAGTACTCAACTTGGAATTGAAATACAAATGCAGTTAGTATGATGCGCCGAGCCCGATGCATGCAATACAGAAGAATGATGCAAATATGCTGTCATACTGTATGCTAATTTAAATATGCCCTATATCTAACCATCCAAAGCGGGTAAATAAAAGGGAGAAAGAAATGGGGGTTGGAAGACATACATCACACTCACACACCCATATTACAATTATGCCCTCGCGCAGAGGGTCCGAATGAATAATAATACAGACCCGAATAAAAGAATATACAGTCCGAAATAATACAAATTCTAATTAATTAACAAATTAATTACAAAAGAACTAAAACTGGCGTGCAAGCCAGGGACTGCCTCGCTTCTGATAGATGTTGTATGTTAGGCTGCTTGGCGTGGAAATCCACTGGAATGCCCCAATTAGCCTCTGTTTGCAGTATTTCTCGAAATGCGCGCTGGACTCCGAAAAGTTGTTGGTCCTCGGTTTTGCTGTAACAGAGAGCAGGAAAAGGGCATAGCAATGTATTTCACGAATATGTGCATGCCTCGATCCTCGTGCCACCAATCACGCATATCGATGCATGATGGCCGAGGAATCGGATTGCACAACTCAATATAGGGATGAATGCGTATGAATGCGACAACAAAACCTAACTCCATCATGGGTAATCCGGAGTGGTGGTGACTTGGGAATTGAGACTCATTCCGTTACTCGGAGTACAAAACGTGCCTCGTTTCCCCTGCGATATGCATGATATGCATGAAATGCAACTAATATACAACCTAGCATGCGCAATGCTACGAAAATGAGATGAAAATAAGATGCCTCGAACAGCGTGCGCGCGGGCACGCAAACCGAGGCGATGACAAAATGAGAAAATCGGATAAAATCGAAGTGCCTCAAAATGCGTGCCCACAGGTGCGCAAATCGAGGCGATGATGGAAGATGAAAATCGAATAAAACCGAAGTGCCTCAAAACGCGTGCCCACAGGCGCGCAAATCGAGGCGATGATGAAAGAATGAAAATCGGATAAAACCGAAGTGCCTCAAAACGCGTGCCCACAGGCGCGCAAATCGGGACGATGATGAAAGAACGAAAAAAAATCGGATAAAACCGAAGTGCCTCGAAACGCGTGCCCACAGGCGCGCAAATCGAGGCGATGATGAAAGAATGAAAATCGGATAAGACCGAAGTGCCTCGAAACGCGTGCCCACAGGCGCGCAAATCGAGGCGATGATGAAAGAATGAAAATCGGATAAGACCGAAGTGCCTCGAAACGCGTGCCCACAGGCGCGCAAATCGAGGCGATGATGAAAGAATGAAAATCGGATAAGACCGAAGTGCCTCGAAACGCGTGCCCACAGGCGCGCAAATCGAGGCGATGATGAAAGAATAAAAATCGGATAAGACCGAAGTGCCTCGAAACGCGTGCCCACAGGCGCGCAAATCGAGGCGATGATGAAAGAATGAAAATTGGATAAGACCGAAGTGCCTCGAAACGCGTGCCCACAGGCGTGCATATCGAGGCGATGATGAAAGAATGAAAATCAGATAAAACCGAAGTGCCTCGAAACGCGTGCCCACAGGCGCGCAAATCGAGGCGATGATGAAAGAATGAAAATCGGATAAAACCGAAGTGCCTCGAAACGCGTGCCCACAGGCGCGCAAATCGAGGCGATGATGAAAGAATGAAAATGACACACGGAAAGCCGCGATGGACTTACACCAACATGGAAGAGCCTCAGCTCACTCACATAGGAGGCCGTCGGATAAAAACGAAGGTGCCTCGAAATGCGTACCCGCGGGCACGCAAACCGAGGCAAAGTATTAAGGCACAAAATGACATGGGAAATGATATGCAAGCATGCAAACCACTAGGTGAAGGGGAGAACAGTCCCGAAATGATGCGAAATGACAACCGAAGCATGCAATCATCCCGAAAATGTGAAATTAAGCCCCGAAATGGCCTATAGCCATGCTATACATGCAAAATATGATCATGGCAGCAATAACAGTAGCAAGGCAGTCCCAAATACAGCATATTTCAGTAACGATCATGGCCAAAAAGGGGACATAGATATGGCAACAAAATCATACAAGATTAATGGCCAAAAGAGCATTACAATGGGAGGTGGTATATACAAACATCAAATGGACAAACTTTCTTCTACAACATGAAAGAGGGCCCAAAAATAAGCATATATGCAGTTTATGGCAGCCTCTAAATCATAAGACAAACATGCTAGAAATAGAAGGCAAAATGGAGCCACAAAAGGGTATAACATAAGACATGCAATCTATACATCAAATGACCAAACCTTCTTCAGGAAACATGTAAAGGGGGTCAAAAAGAGACTAAAACCAGTAGGGGTCGAAGTCCCAAAAACAAACACAAATGGGTCAAAAATTGCATGCAAAAATGGGCACACTTGATGAACTTAGAAGGAAGTGGTAGATACAAAGGTCAAATGAAGTTGAGCTCCTCCACAATGTTGTAGAGGGGCTCAAAATAAGCAAGAAAGCAGTATGGGTCGGACCCCTAAAAACCAACACAAATAGGTCAATTTTAGCATGCAAAAATGTGACAAACTTGGTGAATATTGAAGGAACTAGTATATAGAAATACCAAATGAAGTTGAGCCCTTCTACAATGTTGTAGAGGGGCTCAATATGAGCACAAAAGCAGTAGGGGTTGGACCCCTAATTCTCAACCAATTAGAGTATATAAAAAGATCAAGAAAAAGCCCTAAAAGTTGGTTTTGAATACTTACCCTTGAAGACTTGTCTTTCTTTGCTTCTTGGCTTTGATTTGTAGCTTCTCAACCTCTGAAATTCACTTCCTAGCTGCTGGAATCAAAGTTGGAATGGTGAGGCTAGGTGTCGGTGAAGGAATCAAGCATCACTCGATGAAATTTTGGAGCTTTTGGCTATGGAAATTAGGTTTTTTGCCTAAGTGTTCTTGAGACCATTTTTTCTAACCTTGAGGAAGGAGCTCTTGGTTCCTTTAAATAGGCACAACAAGGGTGTAAAAGGGGAGGGAAAAGCACCCAAGCTTTCCCTCCCAAAATATCCCCCAGATGGGGAGATATTTTGACAAAAATATCCGGACAGCTGGAACAGGCTGGAAAGCAAGAATCTGGCCGGCCAGGTAGTTTTCTGGGAGGTGGCCGGCCAGCCACCCCACCTGGTCGGCCAGCCACTCATCATGGCCGGCCGGCCACCCCAAAAAAATGAACTCAAGAATTGCTGGTCGACCACCATGCAGTGGTGTCCTCCCATGTGTGTAGATCAAGGCCCTAAGGTCGGAATCTGGCAACTCTGAAGCAGGAGCCACAACATAGAGCTTGAAGGAGAGCCTCAAAAATGAAATGCACAATTTCTGGCCGACCATATACCCTTGGTGTCCTCCCAGATGTGTGGAACAAGGTTCCAAGGTTGGAATTTGGCAACACTGAAGAATGAGCCACAACATAGAGCTTGAAGGAGGGGCCCAAAAATAAACTTCCAATTTTCTGGCCGACCATGCTTGTTTAGGGTCCTCCCATGTCCCCTGATCACAGATATGTGGCTTTGGTTGGAAGAAAATACCCCCAGGGTGTTTAACATTGGCCCGGAAGTGAGAAAAACGGGCTCCGGACAAGCGAAACTGGTTATCTGGGATAATTGCTGGCCTCCCACCCCCCAGTGATCTTCCTGGTGTTGAAACAGAGGTACCTGCCAAATTTGAACAAAAACTAATGAGAAATGAACGCTCGGGCCCAAAACCGAGCAATTCGGGATCCCGAAAATGGGCTGTAGGTGCCGGAAGTGGCATACGGCAGCGAAGTGGATATCTGCAACTCCATTGTCCCTCGGAATGACAAAACAGAGGTTCCTGCCAAAAATCAGAGAAAACTGATGCAAAATGAATGCTTGGGGCCCAAACCGTGCGATTCGGGGTCCCAAAAACCGGCTACAGGCACCGGAAGTGGCATACGGCCACGAAGTGGGCATCAGGGGCCCCAGTGTTCCTCAGAACTATAAAACAGAGGTCTCTGCCAAAAACCGGAGAACTCGGATGCGAAATGAATGCTCGGGACCAAAACCGCGCAGTTTGGGGTCCCGAGAATGGGCTGCCGGGCACCGGAAGTGGTGTTCGGCTGCGAGGTGGGTTTCAGAGACCCCGGTGTTCCTCGGAACTATAAAACAGAGGTGCAAGCCAAAAACCGGAGAACTCAGAGATGGTTTGGCGGTCCCGAGCCGAGGCACACGGCCTAATGGTCCCGAAAACCGGGAACCGGGCTCCGAAATGGGCAGAATGGCCTACGGCCACGAAAAGTAGCTCACGGCCACCGGGAGATAGTCTACAGGACCACTCCCTTCCCTCAGGAAAGAAAACAGAGAAAACCGAGTCTGGTTCGCAAACCGAGACAAGGTAGAGAAGAGGGTTCGGAAGTCCGGAGGCAGGGCGCGCGGCCACGACTCTGAGACTTCGGAACGAGCACAGTATGCAACATCACCGAGCGCTCAATCGGTGACGTCTGAGTCTTAAGGTCGGTCAAAAATGGGGTGTCTACAGAGGGGATTTGGTACTGAAAGAAAACCGAGCTCCCATCCATGACCCTAAGGGCAAGTTCAGATCCAATTGGATTGGTCCTTACATTATCAAATCTATCTGGTCGGGTGGAGCCGTCATTCTTATGGACCTAGATGGCCTAGAATTTTCCCAACCAATCAACATGAAAAAGTTGAAGAAATATTACCCCTGAGAGGCTCGCTAGGCCGAAAACCCAAAAAGGCGACCTAGGCAAAAGTTAGAGCACAAAAAATTGAAAAAAAAAGAAAAACTAAGCTCGCAAGGTTGAAAACCCAAAAAGGGCAACCTTGGCAAAAGTTACAGCACAAAAGGAGAGTGTTAATACTCGAGTGAACCTGAACCGAACTACGTAAGGCCCGATTCCCATCTTTGGAATACGTAGGCAACTTCATTCCGAAGTCCGGCCGCAAACACCTCCAAATCAACTGTGTCCATGCGTTTGATCAAGGCATCCTTGTCTGTTCGTTATTTTAAAGTTTGGTTGTGATCTTTACCCTAAAACAAGAACTAACTACAGTGCTGAGCAGTGCTATTCAAGCAAGGGACAATTTTCCATTTTTGGATTCGGGTTTGTACATCTCGAGGATAGATTCGATGTGTGTCAAGTTGTGATCCTTATCGAAAATGGTTTTGAAAAGTTTTAATAAAAGTTGATTTTGTTCAAATTAATCTTTTTACAACTTAGACCATTTTTAGACCAAAAGGAAAATTTTCAGTGCCCACAACTTCAATTTCATTGATTTCAACACAAAGTTCTCTAACTCTCGATACAAATCAAAGTTGCTTTTATTACATTTAAAAGAAAACTTGAAAAGTAAGATCAAAGAAATAAACTTGGGGCACAGACGAGTCAGGTGTTCCTGCGTCCCCCGCTTGTGCTTGTGGAAGCTTCTAATGCTAAAGTGGGCCCGGATTGTGCCTCATCTTCAAGCCAAGTTAAGCACTTGCCAGAAAATGCGTAATTGAAACTAAGGGTGGGAGCCAGAAGTTTTCTCGTCCTCCAATTAGTAGAATATCGAGCCAATTGTGAACCTCGGATTGGGAATGAAGCCGGGTACTCTACCCCCTCTTCTGGGCAAGTCTGGCTGTGTCCGAACTGACGCCTAAACCGGAATAGAAAGTAGAATATACAGCGTGTCAGGCCAATCAGTTGAATACCGGGTTACCGAGCCATGCTATAGCTCATCTCAAGTAGGTCAAATCAGGGGGCAACGCCAAGCAATGTCAACAGCAGACCGATTGCACATCCAATGGCACCATCATCCCTTATTCGGGAAATCCACTAGCCGTTGGCGGAAGAAGTAGCCCTGTGTTGAGCATGTAGGGCAAGAATCCACTACCTTCAACCTGTCCATAAGCCATATCTGGGGAGGGATGAAAGAAAAGAGAGATTAAAAAATAGAGAGATGTATGTGGAGAGAAAAACTGAGAAAGGGTTTTGAGAGAAAAATAGAGCCTGAGTGTCAAGAGATGTAAGGAATACATATGAGATGGGGTAGGAAACATTACCTGCAAAAGTAATGGACTTCCCACGAATTTGGTCATCTCTCGCCTATGGAAGACATCTAAGCCTATCAAAGTCTCGGCCAATGTTAAGCCAATGCAGCTTTTGCCCTCTTTCATGCCTTGGGCTACTTTGATGAGTCGGATGCTAGACCCTCCGAAACTCGGGACAAGAAGAAAATGAGCTAACATATACAAACAAAGGGCGTGCTACCGAAACCCCTGCCAAAGAAGATCGCTTCGGTCACCGGTATCAGAAAATCGATGAATCAAACTGGGGATGTTCAGTTCTCCATTGTGAACCAAGGATCGAGCCTCATGCAAAGTGAGCCCACACATCCTTCCCAAAGCTTGGATGTGACCAAAACGGGGTTGGGGCAAGATTTTCTCATCCTGCCGAGATTCCATTAGCACTTGAAACTCTTCGATTGTCGGGTATAGCTCTTATCCCCCGAAGCTAAAAACGTGTGTAACCGGGTTCCAACATCTAGCTATGGCATGAAGGAACGAAAAACAAAGCCGAGAACGACTCAACGGGGATAGTGCATTTATGCCGAAACCCTAGAAATTTAACTTTTTCGAGCCATCTAAAGTTGCAATCCAATCGGAGAGTTTTTCACAAAAAATGGCTCTATTTGTGGCAAAACAGCAGGTGAAATGAAGAAATCATCAAGCTGAAGCTTTTGTAGAAGATAAGGCAGTGAGTAAAGGCCAGGTGTCAACATTTTGGAGGTCCTGCGCATTGATGGCCGGCAAGGCTCATTGATGGCCAGCATGGGCCCATTAATGGTCGGCAGAGGTTCATTGATGGTCGACAGGCCACCCCTCATGGCCGGTAGCCTTCATTTTGTGCCTGCTGTCCTCCTTTGTGAAGATTCAATTGTATGTAGAAGTTTTATTCTGTTATTTGTGTGTTCTGAGGTCTTGTTTTGAGTCCTTTTAACTTTAGCAAGTTTGCTGTGTGGTTTTTTTTTTTATGTTGTTTATTGAGTTGTTTTAGTAATCGAGATCTTTATTGAGTCATTTTGTCGTATGTCGAACTGTTTTCTTTATCGAGTTGTTGTTTTGATTATCGAGTTGTATTACGTTGATTATTTCAGTTGTTGGTCGGTTTGTTACCTAATTCAAATTGTTGTGACAGTACAAGTATTCGGTTTTCATTGTCAAATTCAATCTCATTTTCATGTGATACGATGCTCATAATGCAAGGTACAACACTTTTTCAAATAAAAGAGAGATGGTTTTCATTCTGATCATGGTAGCTTTTACAAAAGTGAGGTACAAGTTTTTAAAGAAATAAAACTCGTCTGAGGCTGTACAATGTGCTAACACTATAAACCAAAAGAAACTAAGCAAAAATATAAAATTCAGCACTATCCATCTCAGGATCTAGAGGCCCTCTTCGTCCTCTTCCTCGGTGGAGCAGACTCTGCAGCACTGTCTCTATCGGCGGCACTATCTGAATCTGGATCAAAGTCTGAACCAGAGCCATCTCCTGTCACGTCCCAAACCCGCCCCTAAAAGTTTAGGCATGACTTATTCGGAAACGGACACTAAATCTGATAAACATATCATATGGGGCCTGAACGGAAGCATTTAATATCATATAATAACATACATGACATTCATTGAGCTATCACTACTATGCCAGGATCGCAAACAGAACATAAGGCAGATAAACATACAATGTCGTGCATCTGAGAATTCGGCTCTGTACATATACATATACAGACCCAGCCCTCAAAATTGGGTGCATAACAAGAATATTGAAAGGTAAAAGGATTATATACACTTCGACCTTAGACAAACAAGTAAAGCATAAACCAAAAAGCTAGTAAAACCTTGCAAAATGTATGGTTCCATCTAAGTGCCTGGACACACTGGGGTTGACAAGAGAGAGACGAGCCTTAAGGGTTAGGACTGGCCTCCCGGATGCTTACCTACAGAAACGGACAAAATACAGAGTGAGTAAAACTCAGTGAATAATAGTATATAAATAATGTAATGGTTAACTTGAATGATAGAGCATATAACTGTAGAGATATATGATTAACTTTTTTCTGTAATTATTTTCAGAATAGCCATGGGTTCAGTTTGCTTAACAAAGTAGCTTTAAGCTCAGTAATGTACAGAACGGCCATAGGCCTAACAGATACAGAACGGCCATAGGCCTAACAGATACAGAACAGCCATAGGCCCAAAAATATCAGAACGGCCATTGGCCTAGAAATAATAGAACGGCCATCGGCCTAGAAATAACAGAACGACTTTAAGCCCAGAAATAACAGAACGGCTTTAAGCCTAGAAATAACAGAACGGCCAGTGGCCCAGAAATAACAAAACGGCTTTAAGCCCAGAAATAACATAATGGCCATCGGCCCAAAAATAACAGAACGGCTTTAAGCCCAGTTCATATATGTATGGACTCAAGAGGTGGCTCGCACGGATTCTAGAGATGGCTCCCACCAAAGTGTAGCACTTAGTTCCGTACAGCACTTTGTTCCATACCAGAAATCAATAAGTCTTATCATGTCATAATATAAACGAAATGAACATCATAACAGAATAACCACAAATATCATCAGAACAGACTAGTCTTATAGTCATACAGAGGCACACAGTTTCTTTTTATCATTCAAATAAGTTAGCATAATTAAGTTACATTTAACAAAGTGCTAACAGCAACCATTAACAGATTGGGCGATTCCAAAGGTACATAAATACTGTAGTTTCATAATGTACCCACATTTCACTTGTTCATCATGAATTAATGCCACTAACTTGCAGATAACAGAATGTGCATATTAACTATCAGCTTTGTTGTCTCGTAAATAGCAGAACATAAACATTAACGAGGATCAAGAGTGAATATACCATTAACAGAGGGCATACATGCCATTCCATTACATTTCATGAGGATAGAACACTTCACATTCTAACGTGGGTTATATGATAACATTAGACCTTTGCATTTATGATATAGGATCTGAATGATCTCAAGTTCATGTGTCATATAACATAATAATATTGATTCATTAGTGGCAACCCAGAATGATCTTAAATGCACCCAAATTTCATCATTCTAAGATGAACATAAGTTCCCTTTATTCTTAAAAGATGACATAGTTCGTTTGTAGATAACATAGAGTTAATGTTCGTTATTGACAGAACAAAATGATTCCAAAGTCATACTAACGTATGTAAATCTTTCAACATTCACATTGATTTCCAGCTGACATCACTATTAGTGTAATCACTTACAAGGATAAGACGTTAGTAACAACCGTACTATTACTCACAGTGGTAGGTCTCTGATAGCGGTGGAACGATGTCCTCGTCTTGACCTACAAACACAATACACATAACAGGTTATGAGAATAAAACCAATCTCTTTTTATTCCTCACTCAATATCTATGGTGGTTCTAGACTCATTAGTCCTCCATAGGCTATAATTCATGCCTCATAATATAAGAGGAAGGTTCAGACGAAGAAATGGTACAAATCGGTAAACAGAAAGTGAACAGTTGTCACTAATTTGGGCATAACTATTTTTGTATTTAAAATTTGGGAGTGAGACTACCACCATTGGAAACTACACTTCCGGGGCTTGATTTTAGGCTCAAAACTTACTCAAAATGGAGTCTGGATGCAAAAGATATGCTTGTTCAAAGTTACCCAGTGTATGCTGAAACAGGGGTGGCCGCTCGTGCGCCCACTTTGGTTGCTCGTGTGGCCCAATTCCGCTCGAGCAGAAGAACCCGGCTGCTCAAGCGCCCAAAAGCATAATGAAAACCCCCCTTTTCCTCTTCATGTCCGCTCGTGCGGTGCCCATGGCCGCTCGTGCGGTCTGGGCAAAAAAACCAGTCCGAAAATAGCTCTTTAGCTCAAACATTTGGTTCTTTCCATTTTAAGCTTGGTTCTAAACATCAATCACTCAAAAACATGTAAAATTACCTAATAACATGATAAACTAAAATCAACCAAGTATAATCTCATCTCAAATAAATCAATCTTTGCCTCAAGTTAGGAATCCAAGTCTCATCATTTTCATATATTCAAATTTCCATAATATATACTCAAAATCATGCTAATACATCTTACCCATGGTTGATTCTCACATAAATTAATCTTTGATCTCATGTATTAGATGAATTATCTACAAAAATGATAATTAGAGCCCCATACCTTCAACCTTTCCTTTTTCCCTTTGATCTCTTCCATCTTCCAAGCTTTAAGGTTGATCTTCTCTCTTTAATTCCCTTCAACCATCCATGAGTGTTGAGCTTCCTTAAAGAATTTGCCTCTCCTTGTCTCCCTCTCTCTTTCATGGTTCTCTCTCTCTTTCTACCTTAGATATTTTTGGCTTTTCAAAAGATGAGTTCAACCCTCCCAAAACATATCTACTTATATAAATATATGCCCACATAATGTTTAACACAATAAGGAGGCCAAACGCGGCCTTACAAATCGCACAAAATCAAATTCCAATTAAACTTCCCAGATGGCTCTAAAAATTATGCCGATCATAAATACGTCCTCTGTTCCGGTTTCTGAAGCCTCTAAGGCCTTCAATTTGCATTACCAAGTTAACCACCCCAACGTACATTAACGAATCAGACAAATTAGATTTCCAATTAATTTTCCCAAATAGTTCTAAAAATTCTCATTAACATATACAAGTACTCAATTTTGATTCCTGAACCCATATGGGTCGATAATTTCAATTTTAAATCCGTAACTCAACAGATAATGCTTCAATTCCAAAAGATATAATAAAATTAAAACACCTCATCCCATAGTTAAATACAGATGATTTCTTATTACGCATTTTGGGGTCATTACATCTCCACTCCCTTCCTTGGAGCCCTCCTCAATATCAACATCCCTACCTGAGTGGTTTTTCTCCTTTTCTCATGACTTCAGTGTGGTTAGCATGTTTTTGGTTCTTACCGCGTGAAACAAGGTTAGACTTCTTGTTATAGCTTAGTGCATTATCTTGTTATTGCTTATTGCAGCACCTTCCATGCTCATGTTTTTCTTTTTCAACATAGCCGGCTTTGTGAAATGTGTAAGTCCAGCTTCAAGTGTATTCTTTGTGCATAGCATTTGCATCTTGCCCTTGAACTACACTGGTTTGATTCCTTGCAAAAGGATACGTAGGCAACTTTCAGGCTCAACCATTTAATTTATGTCTTGATTGTTTGTCCAAGTCTTACGGCCTTGTCAAAATGGGTCGTCTTCGAGCTTTGACATTCACTCACGTCATTTCATGACTTCAAGCTCTGTCAAAGAGAGGCAACTATAGACACTTCATTTTTGACCGCCCTTAAAACTTGGACGCCACTGATTGATCACTCAATGATGAATGTACACGCTTGTCAAATGCTTGATTTCCTTAGCAAGAAACCTCAGTTTTGAACCTACAAACCTTGTGCCTTGTTTTGGACCAAAATAGTGGTTTTTCAAGCCTGAGCATCCAAGGACCTTCAAACCCACTAGTGTGGCCTGCCGCCCACTAGTGCAAAACCTAGATATTTTCTGCCAACTGTCTCCACAGATGCATGCACCATTCCAGCTGTGTTTGTATAGATATTTCCGAGGGTCTCTCATATATTTCTATATATAGATGACCATCTCTTATGTTGTAGAGGTTAGAAAAATTTTGGATTAGAAAATTTTTAAAGAGGAAAAGTTTGAAAATAATTTCTCTCTCTCTCTCCCTTGCAACTTTCATAGCCTTTGCCTAGACACTCTAAACCAAACCTAGAGAATTCTTTGCTGAGATGATTTGAACTTGCATTTTAGCTCTTGAGGGTGTGAAATTAATGGTTTGTGATTCAAAGGATCATTTCTCTTCAAGAGGTATACATTCTAGTTCTTTTGTACCATCTCTTTTCCATCTTTTCTTGCTGGTTTTTGAGCTATTTCTCACCTCTATTTTTGGGCTGAAACTTGTGGTTTAAGACCATTAAAGGTAGAGGGGTTGACCACCCTTCTTTGAACCTTGCTTCTTAGGCCTTTGCCCTTGTGTTTCCCATCTTCTCAACAACTATTTTTGGGCTTTTTTACCCCTAAATTTCAGATTTTTTTTAGAGGCTAAAATCATGTTTTGAAGTCCCAAAATGGAGGGGTTAGCCACCCCTCCTTGTGCTTATGTGCTAGTTTTAATCCCTCAATATTTTAGCTTGTTGTTGTAGTTGTTTTTGTCTTCATTCCAGCACTTTTTTTGACTATTTTAGGAATGTTTTAGGACTATTTTTATGAGTTAGCTTCATTCATGCTTTGTATAGTATGCTTGTAGTGTAATAGTCCTCATAGGCTTGGTGGTTTAGGCCTTAGCCACCAACCTATTTGAGTTGATAGCATTTATTTCTTGCTTTCCATACTTGTGTTTACCTCTAAGCATCTCTACAATCTCCCTCCTTGCTTGGCTTTTTCTCTTTGTTTTGAGAGTTGCTTCAAAAGGAGTGTTGTTTAAGCTTGAAGGGTGATATTGTGCTTAATGGTTTAATCCCTTTGGGGGTTCATTACCAACGACATGATCTCTCTTTCATGTCCAAAACAATATTTGGTTTGACACTTCTCTCTAATAGTGGACTTAAAGCTCATTATTGGACTTAATTGACTAATGAATGGAAGGTAGTTAAAATGAAGTAATAAAACTTGGACAAAAATGGAACAAGATAATAAAATCAAGTTTTGAGTTCAATCGGACGTTAATTGAACCTTTTGAGTCTTGAGTCGTTTCATACTTGTTAGTGATGAAAACAGTTCAAGAGTCAACGTCAACCCCTTCCTTTGATCAATCCATGATAGGGAGGAGGTTTGTTGGTCTTTCCTTACCATTTATTGAAATTGTATCCCTTGATTCATAAGTCATCACGCAATGAAATTGCACCGATTGACGGCTTGCGAATCGAGCTTACCATTCTTTTGAGCTGTTTGATGATAAGGAGGGGTAGGGTGGACAAACATCCCCTGAGAATACTCTGTATGTGCTCTGTTTGTTATCTATTGCAGCAAGAGAAACCCAACATTAGTGGTTGGCAGACCACTTTTAGTGGGCAGCCGGCCACTTTTGTCCACCAAGCAATACCCTTTTTTTATATATAGAACAGAGCAGAGGTTGAAGTAAAACAGTGCAAGTTTCAGGCTGCAAAAACAGAACCCTCTTGGTAGCAAAACAGAGGCATCTTCGGGTGGAGAATCTGCGTGCATGCATGAGTCATCCCTCGTCTCTTGGGGCTCATTAAATTATGCTTACAGTATTTAATTACTTAAGTTAATTAATGATGTTCTGTAGTCAATTAATTAGTTTAAGTTCTAATTTGTAATTAATTAGTTAGAATAGCTAGTTAATTTGTGGCATTGTAATAATTAACCAGTGTAGTTAATTTGTTTCATTTGGGTTGTAATAGATTAGTTAAGTAGCTTAGCTAGTCCATTCATTCGGACCCTCTTGCGCAAGGGCCAATATGTAATAATGTGTATGTCTTCCAACCCCACTTCTTTTTCCCTTTTATTTACTCACTTATGATGGGTAGCTAAGAACATCATACTTTTTTTAGCATTTTCCATGTTTGCATCCATTTGTTTTGCATGCATGAGGTTCGGCTCATCATTCTTTACATATTTCACTGAAAATGTGTTTAAACCGCATGCTATCAAGTTGTTTCAAATGCCATATTAATAGCTGAGCCTATTAATTGCATCTTATATGTGTTGCATTAGGCATATTTTGCATTAGTTAGGACCATGCATTTTTCTAACTAGTTTCTCTTCTGGCTCGCCTCGAGAATTGAGGTAAGCTTTACTGTTTTAGCATATCACATGAGTGTGATTATTAACATAATAAGCATGATTACCATGCAGCTAATTGCTTAAGTGCTATATCTGCTTGAATGCCCATGGATGAAGGCTAATTGCCTGAATTGGAATAATTTGAGTAATGTCCATATCAGATCACTTTTTCAAATGGTACATATTCGAAACAATTTTCAAAAACAAACATGAAATCAAAATGTTCTAATTTTTGCTAGTTAGTCTATACTTGTGTGCGTCACATAGTAATGTTAGCCTAATAATCGGAACAAGAGCATATAATGTAAATAAGAATCACATCATGATTAGTAGAGGCCGATCTTTGATCAGGCGAGTGGGGTGCTCAATTCATGACCTTCCCCTCTCATACCTAAGTTCCCAAGACGAGACACTTTGGTGATGATGGATAAGTGGCCTTTGGCACAAAGTCTTGGGTTTCCTAAATTTTTCAAAAATATTTAGGTGGCGATTTTGAAATCTGGCAAAGCAGTCCATTTTTTTTTTGGCATTTTGATTCAAAATCGATTTTTCAAAAGATTTGCTGAATTTGGACTCTTTTGTGTTTATCTATTTCACATTGCACTTGTGGAATCAAATTTAGAACCACAAGAGTCCAAACTGTAGGGCTTTCATATCCGAAAGGAGCACGAAAAGTCGAGCCACAGGTGGCTTTGTCTATTACAGAAGCAAAGTACATGGCAATGATAAAAGCCTTTAAGGAAGCTATTTGGCTACATGGGTTGATTCAGAAGCACGTTAAGGTGTACTGCGACAGTCAGAGTGCCATTTGTTTGGTAAAGAATTAGGTTCATCATTCTCGCCCCAACCACATTGATGTCCGTTTCCATTTCGTCCAAGAAATTGTAAATGAAGGGGATATTCTGCTTTAAAAGATTAGCACTGCAGATAATCCGGCCGATATGTTCACAAAAGTGGTTTCTGGGATCATGTTCCAACACTGTTTGGACTTGGTTAACATCACTCGGAACTGAGCACCTTCGGGTGCATGGCAGTGTTGATCGATCACTATGTTGGATAAAGAATCCTTGCCAAGGTGGAGATTTGTTGAAGATTAGCTCAAATCTTCTTTGTCAACAATGGTTGCTGACTGAAGACAAATGAAGAAGCTAGAGATTCAGCCGAGCTACTCATGGTAGGGTGGCTGATCTTTTTTGTGGCTGCCTTTAATGTTGTTAGTGGCTTGGCTCTCCCATTGCATCTATAAATGGGTAGTACATGGGAGGAGCTTTGTGTGGTGAAAGAAGAGAGTGAGAATTACAGAGTGTCAGCAACAAGAGAGAATGTGAGCAAGAGTTGAGTGAGAGTAGTGTCTCCTCCCCTTCCATTGTTGTAATTTTGTATTTTTGTCCATATAGAAAATTCTTTGCCCATGGACGTAGGCGATTTGCCAAACCACGTAAATCTTTGTGTGTTCTTACTTGTGTGCTTGTGTGTGATTGTTTTCTGCCTCCTAGGCACAACATTATACATATAAGAGATAAGGGTATTTTTGCATTTTACAATCTCAATTAACACACTCAACTGGTAAACAAGTAATGTTAATTTTCAAGGAATGTATTTGTAAAAAATAATATATGATCCAAATTTAGCTCTTGTATATTGAGATCCATACCTAGAACAAATCTGAGTCACACATTGAGTTTTTTTTAATTATTATAAAATTTTAAACAAAAATTGTGAGTATAGTATTACTCCAGAGACTCATATTTTGTTGGGAAGTAGCATGCTTCTTACTATTGTTACTCATGTACACGTATATGCAGGAGAGTTGTCTTGGATTTGTGAGGGTGAATTTGATTTTATCACTTCTTGCATTCAGAGGACCATCAAATGTTATGAGAAAATATCTCTAGCATTTTGACTTTCCTCTTTAGATGCAACTAAGAGTGATTTGAAACATAGAAGTACATAATTTTTGTTTGCACAATCAAGACAACTTTTGGCATTTCTTCAAAAGTTATATTCCACAAAACAAGTTTCATACCATGCCCCCAAAACCCTATCTTATTTCTTATTGTGTGGCCTAGGGAACAAGTCCCTAGCATTTTGATCGGCATGACAACCTCTTTGCCAACTCCACTTTCTCATATAAGCATGTAAAAAAAAAAAACCAAAAAAAACATTGCCAAAATGGTCACCTTCAAACCTTGAAAGATCAATGCAACACAATGTGGACGCCTTCTGGACTATGAAGAGAAGTGTGTCTGTGCATGTTACAAAGCATTAATGGAAAGAAATATAGGTTTGTAACAGAGGCCAAGTCGTTAGTGAATGACATGAATTCTGTATAAAAAATTCTATATCTTTTAGTACATACATCTAGATATGAGAATTGAATTTGATTATGATATATTTTTGTTTGCAAAAAGCTTTTTGTTTATAAGCTTCAAGTAGTTTTAGAATTTAGTCATCTTAGAGACACCTTGCAATTATTTGGTTAGAATTTAGGTTCATCCTGAAAATCTCTTGTTTGTGTTGTAATGGCATGAATGAATGATTAATAGATGGGAAAATAATTTTGTTGAGCTGTATGCTACTGTATTCTACTGGACATACTAGCTTTGTCTTTGTCCCAACTAGTACTTGGCCTTAAATGTTGATTTGTTCTTAGCCCATATAATGATGGATTTACAATATCATGCTTGTAATTCTGTGATGATTAACTTGTTTGATGAGTTTGTATGGTTAAGTCATTTGTATGGATTAAATGGTGTCCAACTTCCTTTTTCTGATTGATTATTGATGTATTTATGTAAATTTGTTTTATAAATTTATTTGTGTATCTCTAATCTTGTGATTATTTGTATTATAAATTTATTTGTTTATCTCTAAAAAATATTTATTTGGTTCCAAGAAAAGAAAAAAAATTAATGACTTTTTTGATGTGGGTAAATTGGTTTGTTGATACTGATGTGTTTAACGAAGTTTTGTTATATTCACATTCTATTTGGAGTGTTAGAGCTGAATTCTTTTGTTTGAATTTAGATAGGTTTCTATTTCTAGATTTGTGTTCATCTTTGTGTCACTGGATTCCTTCTTAATCTTTTTCCACATTTGGATTCTTTGCTTAAAACAATTTTGTTAGATGAGAAATTAACAGGTAGATGAGAACAATGAAGAGTTGCCTGATTTTTGCAAATTCTATGAGAAGTCTCACTAGTCGAAGAAGACGAATGACTGGATTGATCCCTGATGCGATGACCTACATGTAAGAATTTAACAATAGAATGAGATGGAGACCCTCTTCTACGATATCCGAAGCTACATCAAAAGCACGTGATAAGGAGATGGAGACCCTGATATGTTTTGTTAATTAAGATTTTATTTAATTTGGATTTTAATTGTTGGTTTGGATACTATATGTATTTGTTGGATATTTGTTGGATTATACTATGTTTATGGATTCTTATTTTCTTCGATATGTATGGTTAATAGTTAAGTTTTGTATATGGTTGGAAATTGAATGCTACAGGTTGTGGAGAAATATTTTTATTGAATGCTTGAGAATTGAATAAGATCTTTTGAATGGATGAATACTTTTGTATATGCACAGGTTATAGGTGGCGCTAAAAATATTACAAAACAAATTATAAAAACTAAATGAGACCTTTGGAGACTAAACAAATATCACAGGTTGACTTTTGGCTACTAAAATTTTAGTCGCCAATTGTCAAAAAGTGAAACTTTTGGCTACTAAACTTTTAGTCGCCAATTGTACAAAAGAAATTTTTGGCTACTAAATTTTTAGTCACCAATTCTCAAAAAGTGAAACTTTTGGCTACTAAACTTTTAGTCGCCAATTGTACAAAAGAAATTTTTGGCTATTAAATTTTTAGTCGCCAATTCTCAAAAAGTGAAACTTTTGGCTATCAAATAGATAGTCGCCAAACATATATGCTCAATTGGTACTAAATAATTTAGTCGCTAAAAGTAAAGAATATATATGTTTAATTATTTTTAAAAAATATATAGCGACTAAAGCTTTAGTCGCCGATAGGACACTTTTGGCCATCAAAAAAATTTTAGTGGCCGATTGTCTTCCCCAACGAACTATTGGAGACCAAACTGGCGACCAAATATATTATTCACCAAAAGTAATTGGCAACTAAAATAAGGCTTTTGGCGACTAAAATTTTAGTCACCAAAAGTGAAATTTCTTGTAGTGTAGCCACATATGCAAAAAATCATCACAACAAATTATTTTTAGCAACAATTTTATTATGCCTTATTTTTAATAGGACATAATATGAATTAAATCCAACTATTAAAACCTATTTATAATTTACCCGTAATAATAATCATTATGCCTATCTAAGAAAAAAAAATCATTATGAAAATGAAACACAACACAATTAATACAAATAAACTTCCAAACTTGAGGAATAAGACACATGTAAACTAAAAAAAAAAATTGTCGCCAAAAATCAATATTTGGTCGCTAAAAGTTTTAGTAGACTAAACCTTAAACTAACACTGCCCAATATTTTTTTGTCTTTTATTGTGGCATATTTGGTGACTAAATATTTTTTTAGTCGTCAATAATTAACATACCTTGATTAAAAAAATTTAGTAGCTAAATCTTGAACAACGCCGACCAATTTAATTTTTCATCATCTATTGTACAACTTTTGGCTCAATTTCTTTTAATCGTCAATTTTGGTCACCAAAAGTGTAAATTGTTGTAATGTGAGAATGTTCAAATCATGAACCACCTAATGAGGTGTAAGAGCATCTCCACCCAATATGTCAATTTCAGCATGGCAGTCCAACAGTTCTATTTTGGCTACAAGAATGAACTCAATCCGATATGTCAAAAGCTGACATGGCTTTGGCATCACATCGTCATGTCAATTTTTACATGTTCCCCACTTCATGCCTTTTCTTTTCTTTTCTTTGTTTTTCAAATAAAAGAAGACCAATAATACACAATTTGTGGTTACCAATTCCCACGTCATGTGGGTTTTTTTTACCAACGGTTAATATTATTTGAAGAAAAATGCTTTGGAGTTCTAATTCTTGAGCTCTAAAGCCAGCTCTAATGAATTGGCAATGGGGCCCACTTATTGTGATGTGATGTTTTGGTTTTGATTTTTTTTCTCCTTGCCATGTCATTAGTGCTCCATTAGAGCAGCAAAATTAATACTCTGCATCATTGTTGTTATTTGAAAACCAACCTGTGTTGTCATGTACGGTAATTACTGTTGTAAATAAAATATCTTTTAATTATTTTTTATTTTATTTTATTTTATCATCTATAAATTCGGAGTTGAGAAAAATATTTTTTTAATCATTCACGCTATAACATTTTCAGGGGCAATCGTAGCATGTGATTTATAATGATTTTTATGTATTGCCCTTTTTTTTTTTTAATATGTATTGTAATTTTTCTTTTTTCACCAAATTAAAAAAAAATGTTTAAGTAGCAATGAATAGACATTTTGAATTTTGTTAAAAACTTATTTTATAAATATAGAATTTTAAAAAAAATAAAATTCTATTTAAATGGCATCAAACCTCTTTTAAAAATAAATTTATTTTAATTAGTAAAATAAAAGAATTCAAATTTTAAAAATAATAGAATAATAGATGACATATTAGGTAGAGAGCTTCTATGTCAAATTGACATATGTCAAATTGCCACCTCAGTCTTTAAAAAAATTTGACATCTCTAAGATTGAAGGTTTGAAAGGAATTGCTCTAAGGATTTTAGCCAACAAGTTAACCCGATTGGTTAATACAAGTAAATGTTGAATATAAGATAATATTAGGCAATAATATTATCAATTAGTGAAAATCTCATATTATATTATTGTAGCAATATAACTAACTAAATTTTAGAACAAATTACTATGTAGTTTATAATTTATCTCTTGTATCAATTTGATAAGTAAAAAAGTTTAAGATAATTTTAAAAATAAAATCATTAAAAAATGATAACTTTTTTAATTAGGAAAAATATCACATCAATGGGGTGTGAAAAAAAAATACTTACAAATTAAGGAGAAATTTTATATATATTAATAATTAAATTTATAAATATTTTCTTGAATTTATATTTTTTTTCCTAATACCACTGTGACTGTCAAGTAATAACCCCTTTTAACTAAGGAAAATGTTTGGGACTCCTTTTGGGGATGATCCCTACACCCTTAAAGTGATCCTGACCCTCTATGTGTGTGACCCACTCATTTGTGTGGGGTCCACATCATAAGTGGTCCAGATTTGTGGAGATCTTGTGGAGGTGATGGTCTCAATCATTACTCTTTAACTAATACACAAAGTTTCCAAACACCCAAATATTAGGAGAGTATCTAATAATTTTTCTCTCAATCTACAATCTCTTTTGACAAGAGGTTAAAAATAATTTTTTTTGATTTTCAATCTTTTTTTAATCACATTATCTTTCTACTTTTTTACATGTTTTTTAAAAAAAAATTATAAAAAATCAAAAAAATTAATTTTTAATCTACTTTCCAAAACAACTCTATTACCGGCAAAACCACAACTATCTAAACATAAATTATTGAATAATTAAGGGGACATTATATCATAGTGGTACGGAAAATTTGTTTTTATACAAACATAGCCCATAACTTATTATCTACACTCCATCACAAAATCACTTATGCCCAAGTATTTTGTAGTTTTTTTTATCCCACTATTTTGCAATTCCCATAATTAATTACACATAATCATTAATCATGATCATAATCATCAACTAATTTTCCATACGCATAACATTATTTATTTGCACACGACACGAGTTGCAAATTTGGGCCACTCTGATTCCTCTCTCTTCTCGAACTTTTCCGATTTGGGATTCTCTCTGGATCACCTCTCTATTTGTAAAGTTTTCTCTCTTCTTGTTTTTCCTTTTTCTTGATCTCTGGACTTGTTTGATCTCTGTATCATTGTTGTTTTGTTTTGACTTATTTTAAATTTTATTTATTTATTTTTGGCATGATCATGTCTACAGTGGTAATAAGTGATTGGTATTAAAAATTTTCTTTTTATACTAGAAGTTCGATTAGTTCTTGAAACTTAGGGTATTTTTGTTTTGATTTTGGGTTCATTTTATTATGTGATAGGTTCAAACTCTTTTTATTGGGTTCTATTTCTAATGTATATATTTATGCCCCTTTGCAAAAAAAAATAAAAAAATAAAAAAATAAAAAATAAAAATTGAATATGTAAGTATAAAAATAATTTGAATGTTTTGTTTAGGGTTCTTTTTCACATTCTTTTTGAACTTTTTTTTTTAAGAATTTTTTTAAAATTTAAAATATTTGTTTTCTAGTTTTGAGATATTATAGTCAACAAGTATCTGAAAAATCAAAATAACTGCAAACAGAATATGATGTTGTATTGTTGCTGTTCGTGTCTATGAACTTTTTTTTGATCAGCCAGAGAAAATTCCATTGATGAATAAAAGTACAACCATGAGTATTACATCAACAAATATGGGGGAGTGCAAATAGCATCACAATATGCCTACACCATCCCAACTAAGTTGGAACCGTGAGGACTATCCGATCATATGCTAGCGCAACCCAAAGTTGGCGAGAAACCAACAAGCTAACAGGACACCACACAACAAAACACCCAGAGCAACACAGCCACAACATAATAAAGTTGCTACCATCTCAATGCTACAGATTTCCTCCCAAGCACACCCTAATCTGACTCAAATTAAATATAAAATCATTGATTGAGAAATGAAAGTCCTTCAGTTGTGGATTCAACCACAGAGCTATCCTGGTCTTAATCAGCTCACACAACTTGGCCCTGTTTGGAGTAGATGATTTGAAGATGCATTCATTTCTAAGCTTCCAAATTGACCACAATACAGCTAATGAAATAGAACTCCAGATCTTCATTTCCATCTTCTTCATCTTCCCACCTGCCCACCATAACAATAATTGATCCACAAAGCCTGGTAATGCCCCTTGGATCCCCCACAATTCAACATATTAGACCAAACACTCCACACAAAAGGACAGCAGACTAGAACATGATTCACAGATTCAATATTAATCATATAGAACACACACAAATTAGACCCATTCACATTTAGGACACCCAGTCTTTGTAAAAACTCCTTTGTCTTGATTCTCTTTTTCCAAGCCAGCCACCCAAATACTTGCACCATAGGAGGGATAAACTTTAGCCACACCAACTTACTAATCCTGAGGGTTGGACCAAGGTTATCAACCACAAACTTATACATTGATGCTACAGAAAACTCACCAGAGTTAGATACTGACCAAACAGGCCTATCTACCTAATCAGGTCTTAACACAGGACCTGCTAGTAACTAGTTTAGAAGGTTCTGAAGCTCTACCACCTCCCATTCATACAAATCTCTTCTGAATGATAGGTTCCATACACCTAATGCATCTTTCCTGTCAAAGATATCTTTTGGTGTAGCACTTTTCTCTGAGGATAATCTATAAAGGCCTGGAAACTCATCCTTAAAGGAAAGTTGATTACATCATCTATCAGTCCAGAAGATAATTCTTCTTCCATCTCCAACCTTCAACTAATAATTATTTAAGTAGATCTCTTGTCAGCTGGTACTCTGCTCATCAATTGCTATGATTCCTTTTCATACAGCTGAATAGTTATTACTAGTAACAAAGGATGGCAACCAGCTTCCACCCTCCAATTTGTATCTGCTGCAAATAACCCTCTTCCACAGAGCTCCAGTTTCACAACCAAACCTCCACCACCATTTTAGCAGTAAGCATTTATTAACATCTCTCACCTTCCTTATTCCTAGCCCTCCCTGCTCCACACTTTTACATAATTCCTCCCATCGAACCATGTGAATCTTTCTCTTTAATGTTGAACCACCCCACAAGAATGAAGCTTGAAGCCTCTCAAATTCTTTAGCAACCCCTTCAGGCATCCTAAACAGAGACAGATAATACATTGGTAATTAAGATGTCATAGCTTTAAGAAGTGTTAACCTCCCAGCAAATGACAGCAACTTTCTTTTCCACCCAGCCAGCCTACTTTTGACTTTATCCAACACAGGTTTCCATGTGAATTTCTTCCTTGGATTAGCCCAAGAGGTAGCCCAAGGTAACTAAGTGGTAGGTATTTTATCTTACAATTCAACAATAAGGCACAACTGAGCATTGCATCATCTGAAACCCCCATCCCACACACAACACTTTTATGATAATTAATTTTCAACCCTGACATCAACTCAAAGCATCTAAGCACTCTTTTCACATTTCTCACCTCTTTTACATCTGCTTTACAAAATAAAATTTAATCATCTGTAAACTGGAGATGAGATAAAACTACCTCATTTGAGCCCACATTCACTCTCTTTAGCATTCCTAAGTCCTGAGCTCTGGACAATAATATGTGTAGGCCTTCAGCAGCTATATTAAACAAGAATGGGGACAAGGGATCACCTTGCCTTCACCCTCTTTGTGGACTAAACTCTTCAGTTTGAGACCCATTGACAAGCACTAATACCCTAGCAGAGGTTACATATTCCTTAATCCAGCTGGACCATTTAGCACCAAATCCAAACTTAGAGATCATAGAGGATAAAAAGCCCTAATTGATGGAATCATATACATTCTCAAAATCCAACTTTATAATTAGCCCCTTCTTCTTAGACTTTTTCCACCCCTCTACGACCTCATTAGCAATTAACACCCCATCTAAGATATTCCTTCCAGTTAAAAAGGCTAACTATGTTTCACTAATTATCTGTGGCAACATTAATTTTAATTTGTGGGCCAATAGTTTTACTATGATCTTGTAGATTGACCCCACCAAGCTTATAGGCCTATAATCTGCAAGTCCTTTGGGATTCTTCTTCTTGGGTATAAGGGTTATAAAGGAACTATTTATACCCTTTACCAGCCTTCCATTCTTATGGAATTCATTCACAAAATTTATGACTTTACCCTTTATCACATTCCAGAATTTTTAAAAACACCCCATATTAAAGCCATCTGGCCCTGGTGCTTTGTTCCCATCACAATCTATCACTGTAACTTTAATTTTAGCTTCTGAAAACTCTACCTCCAACCTTTCAAACCCACAACTGCCTTGTACTAATTTGAAGGAACCTCCTAATTCAGGTCTCACTTCCTAGTCCTCAGAAAAATGAGTTTTGAAATGCTTAAACACTTTTCTCTTCACATGACAGGGTTCCTCATACACCACCTCCCCTTCTGTAATTGAATTGATTTCATTCCTTGTTTGTCTACATTTAGTCATAACATGAAAAAAAATCTTGTATTCTTGTCTCCCTTCAAGGCCCAATTCAATCTTGACTTCTGAAGCCACATTCTCTCCACCATCTTGCCCAACCTCCACACATCTCCTCTAACCTTCCTTCTTGTTTTTTCTGAGTCATCAAGATCTCTATTCTTAGCAACAAGATCAAAATTGTGTAATTCACTCTCTGCTACTTTTAGATTATTGATTACATTTCCAAACACCTCCACATTCCATCTTTTAAGGTCTGCCTTTAGAGTCTTCAATTTATTTAACAGAATAAACCCAGCCCAACCTTCTAAGCTAGCCTCTTTCCAGTTGTTTTTCCAAAATGAGCAGTGTCGGCCCTGGGCATGGGCCAACAAGGCCATGGCCTAGGGCCCCTCAAAATAGATCAAAAAAAGGGCCCCTTCTATTATGGTTTAATGTAATATATTAGGTATGTTTTAAGTTTTTAAAAAAAATTAAAGAAGGCCTAAACTAACTTCAAATAAATTGACCCATTAAAAAATTGAAAGGCCCATTCAAAAAAATTAACATTGTTATCCATTGAAAATAGACCCCAAAAAAAAGGATTCCCTCCTATTATAGTTTATTGTAATATATTAGGTATGTTTTAAATCTATAAAAAAATTAAAGAAGACCCAAACTAACTTAAAATAAATTGACCCATTAAAAATTGAAAGGCCCATTTAAAATAATTAGCATTGTTATCTATTGAAAATGATTTTGCAAAAAAACTAGATTATGCAAGTATGATCGATTTATTTGCTTCTAAAAATGCAAGAAGAACGAGGATCA
The DNA here is from genome assembly GCA_022316695.1 of Camellia oleifera. NCBI lineage: Eukaryota > Viridiplantae > Streptophyta > Magnoliopsida > Ericales > Theaceae > Camellia > Camellia oleifera. The sequence goes on along the minus strand of CM039314.1, from coordinate 13,538,691 downwards.
AACGACACTTATTAATTGTTGTAATGTAATACTAAGTATTTTTTGTGATTTTGACACAAATCTTTTGTCTTTTATCTTCAATTTTTTTTTTTTTCATTTTTTTTCATTCAATGAAAAAAAAAATGTGAAGGGCCCCAAAAATTTATTAATTGATTGTTGGCTTTGGGCCCCGAAAATCTCAGGGCCGGGCCTGAAAATGAGTGGAGGTTTTTATGTAGGAACCATGCATTCGGAACCCTAAAGGGTTTAGGACCCCAATCCCTTTCATCCTCCATCAATAGTAGGGGACTATGATTAGATATCAACCTTGGTAGTCCCCATAATTTTAACTTGAAAGCCTCTAACTACTTCAGGTCTACTAGAACTATGTCTATTCGACTCCACTTTTCACCTTCACTTAAATTGCACCAAGTAAACTTCCTTCCTAACTATGGTAGCTCAGACACTTCACATCTATCAATGAACTCATTCAAATCCCTTATGCCATTATCCCTTCTTGAACACCCTTTTCTTTCACCAATGTTTCTTATCTCATTGAAATCCCCACCCATGCACCAAGGCTTAGAGAAATCCTCCTTCAGCTTTATTAAACTGTCCCATAGCTTTCCTCTTAAGCCTACATCATTAGGTGCATAAATATTTAAAATAACACACTCAAAGGAATAAAAGAATGTACCTGACAGTAGGATAAATCTCATGTTGCTGCAACTCTCTGAGATTTGGAATACATATGGATCCCAAACACAGAGTAATCCTCTAGCTGAACCTTCAGAATCCATAGTCAAAAACTCCATTTTGTCTCTCACCCACATAGATCTTATTTCAACTTCAAAAAATTTTTGTTTTTTTGTTTCTTGAAGGAGCATCATATCCACATTTCTTTCCTTCAAAAGCTTCCTTATCTTACCTTGCTTTCCTTTCTTCCCAAGCCTTCTGATATTCCATGATAGTATCTTCATAACAACACATTGAGACATCTTGACATCACCCCATAAGGTATGCTTCATACCCCAACTGTAGCCTTCCTTGCAATTCTTCCTTGATCCTTTACCTCGAGGTTAATTATCTTGTTTAGCACTTCATCCTCCTTCGCATTGTACTTCAATCCCAAAATTTGTCCTATTTTCAAAGTTGCTTGGGCTTCCTTCAGTAAGTGTCTCCCTTTATCAACCCCATTCTTGCTCGAGGTTGATAGGGAACCTGTTACTACTGCTGCTCTCCATACTACAGGCTTTGAGGCTGCCTTGTTTGTTGAAACCCCTCTTCGGGCATACTTCCTAAGTAAACTGAGAGAGCCCTTATTTGGATACTAGTAATAGTTAACTGTTTTACTTCTTACCTTCTTCCTTCCCTTCTTATGTGTGGCAGGTTTAGATCTATGCTCCAACTCCTGGGCTTCAAACATACTTAAGTCTCTTTCAACTGGCCCAATGGCACCACATTCTTCAATAGTATTAGCAACCTGGTCTCTAGGCCCATTTTGGACTTGGTTCTCTTGGTTCAGCCCATGTCCCTTACATATCCTATGATTATGGCCCAAAACCACTTCAATTTCTACTCCAGGCCTATTTAGACTTGATCCACTTAAGCTTTTAACATAGCCTGGTGTGAGCACATGATCATCAATGCTCTGACATTTGCCAGCGCCCATTTCAAAGCCGTCTTTTTGGTTCTCTACACCCATCATGAAATTATATGCCTCTTTATTATTCTCCTTCCTCACTCCTCCGCTCGACTCTGCAACTTCTATATCACTCTTCCTACCCAACACCTGTTCTACCTCCTCACTCTCGTTCTCTCCACATGCCTTACAAACTTTAGCCACATCATCCCTGAGTTCCAGTGCATAGTTCGAGTCATCATCCATGTCATCCTCCTCTTCCTCCTCACTGTTGCTCCTTCCCAGCCCCTGTTTCTTTAGGTCATTTGAGCTACACTTCTCTTCTAACACTTGGTCCTTCTGGCAATTGCACACTAGACTCGTGGTTTTTACCATCACTACTTGTTCTTCACAGACTCTTACTGGATACAATAAACCTTTGCAATCCAATTTAACAACCTTATTGATTGGTTCCATACATTTCGTGGAGATGTTAATCTTAGCACACATAAAGGACTTAGGGTGGTCACTATCTCCATCGAAGCATAGAAAATTTCCCTACAAACCATCAATTCTCCTAAAATTTGTATTATTCCATAAATTTAATGGAATACCATAGCAGTTGATCCACATACACCTTTCCTGTTCCTAAACCAGTCCAGCTTTTCCTTCAAAAATAGCCTCACACCAATCCAAAATCAACTCCTTAATAGGTTGTAATTTCAATACCATCTCCTCCTTTGACTTGAATGTTAGCACCACATCACGGCCTCCACTCTCTCTTATCAAAACATCTTCCATGCCTATTTCTTCAAGTTCCTTCTTCAGATTGACATTGGCGAACTTATCCTTCAAGCCAACCACCACAGTTTCATACAGCCACCCAGTCCCTATTTTCTCAGCCTTCAGAGTAATGTTGCCCTTTCCAACACTATTTTTTCCTATCACTACTTCTGTATATGACCTCTGGTCTATAGATACTCCTACCCAGCTTCTTCCTTCCCTTTGGTAGCAATTGTGTCTTGTTGCTTGAAAACGCACTGGGCCTGTTAAGCCTTGTCCCCCTGTCTTTTCCTTGCCAAAAGTTGCATGCTTTACCTCTATTGTCATATCATCCACCCATAATCCATGTGCTTTTTGGATTGCTACTTTTCCAGCCACATAGCAGTCAAACCTTACAAACCCAAATCTTGTGTTAGTGATCTTTCTTCTCTTTTCCAAAATAAACACATCCTTCACCACACCAAACTTAGAGAATAGATTGTACAGCCCCTTCGGATTCACTGAGTTTGGAATATTGTCCACAAATACAGTGAAAACGCTTGTGCTCCCTTCAATCATTCATCTTCCTTGTCCTCCCCTTTGCCTCACAACAAGAATCCACCCTCCTTGCTTAGCCCCTTGTCCTCTTCATGTCTATGAACTTTAGTTTTTTGTTTGTGGTGGTCATACAATGGACTAAATATGATGTTTGGTTTAGACTTGGTTTGGTAGAATATTCTGTTAGATTTATGCATGAAAAAGTGCAGCAAAGTAATGCTTTAATTCCTACTAGTTGCTTAATGGTATTTTTTTACCCTATTTATTTTATTTTATTTTAAATGAGCACATAAACATCAATTTGTATTCACAACCTCAAAAGTGTTGTTGGGGTTACTCATGCTAATGCTTCCAATTTTCAATCTACAATTCTTATGCAATCCCTATTCTCTTATTGGTAAAATGACAATTTCCTCAGTTCAGATAACTTTTAAACCTATACATTTTCAAATTGAAATTGCAATGAATTTTTCTAGTTGAGTTTATGTTGCAGAAAGGCGTTGGGTCAGTAGAATAGGATGGTGGCCAAACTAAATTCCTTTGATAATCGTTGTGTTTGTGTTTTGGGTCTTTCCTAATCTCCCATTCGGGTTACTAAAGTATTGATTTGGAAAAAGTTTCTTGGCGCATATTCATCTAATAGAACAATAGAAAAACTGTCGATTGAAGTATGGAAGTAGAGCTGCCCAAAGCCTAAATCATATGCTTATAAATCTAGCATTTTTGTTGCCTACCTTGTTTCCCCAATCTTCTCCTAGGAACCTATACCTTATTAGATCAAGGTCTGCTTTGAATTCAATTTTTTTTTTTCTTTTGAATAAAGAAATTAAGAAAAGTGGAAAGAAGTTTTAGGAATTGCTCATTTTAGTATACTAGAAGTTGCAACGGAGTTATAACCTATTAGTACAAAAGAATTCTAAAATGTAAATCACTGCGAGTCTTGGCAAATTTTGGCAACTCTTACTGATGTCCCATATCTTAAGTTCACTAAAGATGAAAATAAGTCAAAAGAAAAAAGGCAAAAAATTCACTTCCCAAACACCCCTAATTGTGTTGCATTTGATTTTCATAACGATTATAATAAATTGGGTTGATTGTAATATCATTAATTAATTAATAACCACTATAAGAAAAATCACCTTTGGCGACTAAATTTTTAGTCGCCAAAAGTCCACTTTTAGTCGCCAAAAACCTTGTTTTTAGTTTCCCCGACTAAATTTTTTAGTCGCCGGTTTTGTCGCAAAAACATGGTCGCCGGAGGTTTTGGTGACCAAAAAGGTTTTAGTCGGCAAAAACACAGGTCTTTAGCGACCAAAGTTTTGGTCGCCAATAGTCAATTCCACTTTTTAAAATTATACATTTAGCGACTAATATTTTAGTCGCCAATAGTCAATGAACTCCGACCAAACTGTTTAGTCGCCAAAAGAAACACTTTTGGCGACCAATAGTTTTAGTCGGCACAGGTTGTTCGATGGAAAAAAAAAAAAACTAACTTTTTTGCTTTTTCTGAGATTCGAACCACGGACCTTCTACCTTCTACACCTTTAGCAACACACTCCCTCCACCATACCACTATAACACCACATGAATATAAATGTAATATATATTATTTATATAGTATATTGACCCGTATTAATATAAAACTATATATATAAATATAATTATTTTTATTCAATATAATTTATGTAAAAAATAAATTATTTACTAAAAAAAAATTGAGGAGACTTTTGGCGACTAAATCTATTTTTTAGTCGCCCATTCAATAATTTTGGGCTACTAATTATTTTTTAGTCGCTAAAAAAATAAGTTCCCCCTAAAAGTAATCACTTTTGGCGACTAAACTTGTTTTTAGTCGCCAAAAACCTCCACTTTTGGCTACTAAACTGAATTTTAGTTGCCAATTGTAGACTTTTAGCTACTAAATTTTTTTTAGTAGCCAAAAAGCTTCACTTTTGGCTACAAAATTTATTTTTGTCGGTAAAACACGTATAATCGGCGACCAAACTATTTTTTAGTCGCCAAAACCTATGCTTTTGGCTACTAAATTATTTTAGTTGCCAAAAACCTTCACTTTTGGCTACTAAAAAACCTTTAGTCGCTAAAACCCATATAATCGGCGACTAAATTGATTTTTAGTCGCCAATACATTTGGCTACTAAACTGTTTTAGTCGCCAAAAGTCTTCACTTTTGGCTACTAATTCCATTTTAGTCGCCAATTGTGCTACTTTCAGCGACGAAAAATTGAATTTTAGTCGCCAAAATTGATTTTTCTTGTAGTGAACAAATAAAAAATAGTCACTCACTACTCAGTTGAATCACTAACACTAGATGGTTAAGTGATTTACTACGTAGTGAAATACAATAATTCAATGACAATGATTCTGAAGAGAGACTGAAATAGAAAACAACGTGTATCCAATGCACTATAGTGATGGCAAAGTGGAATTCTAGTCAAACTGGTCTCAATCAAACAGATCATCATCGGCAACATCTAGCTGTTGTATTACTGGAGCAGCTGCCAAAGTGGAATCCCAAATAAACTGGTCCCAATCAAAGTGACCATTATCATCAGCTTGAGCTAGCTCTTATTGTATAACTGCTGCAGTAGGTTGCTCTTCTTGTTGTATTACTGGAGTAGCTGCCAAAGTGGAATCCCAAACAAACTGATCCCAATCAAAGTGGCCATTATCATCAGCTTGAGCTAGCTCTTGTTGTATAAATGCTGTAGTGGGTTGCTCTTCTTGTTGTATAACTGGAGTAGCTGTCAAAGTGGAATCCCAAACAAACTGGTCCCAATCAAAGTGGTCATCATCATCAGTTGGAGCTAGCTCTTGTTGTATAACTGCTGCAGTAGGTTCTTCTTGTTAGATGGAGTAATGGTCAATGTCGGAATCATCAACTGGTTGCTCTTGTTGTTCAATTTCTGCCCTGCAACGCTTCATTTTGATCACACATAGGACATAATTGTTGCCCTGCAACCATAAATACAAGTGTTTAGTAATTATTTGTAAGATGCAAAAATATGTAAATGACTTTCGAAAAAAAAAAAAACTTAGAAATTTAACATGAAAGGTTAAAACTAGCAAAGACAAATGTCATCACAAATGTAAATTACCTCCATTTTAGGCATGAAATAAAAATAAGTACAAGAAAGATAACCAAATACTTGATTAAGAAGTTTAGATAGTGTTTCATGGTAACTCTAAGTACAAATAAAATCTTGCATTAAATCATGCTCAAAACCATTTTTTTTTTTTTTTAATTTTTTAACTAGAAAGATGGGATGGATATGAGTTTTGCAAATAAGGGACCAAAAAACAGAGGTGAAAAAAATAAAAGGGTTCAGGAGCTGTAGAGTTGGGCTCTAAATTGTGGCCAACAAACAGAAACCATGTCTTGTCTATTCCTCAAATTTTAAAGATTTATGTTGTTCAGGAAGATGACTAAATTTAAAAGTTGCTAAAGTTGTCTTTTAAGTTTTTTATAGTAAAAGTTACAAAGTTTTGAAACCATGCAAGTGTTGTATTCGTATATTATTCTTTTAGATTTTGTTTCGATCATAAATTTGAGTAAAGATTAAAAAAATAAAAATAAATAAATAAAATGTTGGTGAAACCCTTTTTGATTGAGTTTAATAATTAAAATAAACTTTTTCTGACAATTTTACTTAACGAAAATAGACAAATAATTTAAATTAAAAATAAATCAAAGATTATGATTTAAATTTTAAAAAAAATTAAAAATTAAGGGTTCATTTTGTTACAAAACTCAAATTTTTTTTTTTTTTTAAAAAGCATTTATGTATGTGTGATAGATACCCATAACCCCTAAAAAATTTCATTAGAAAACAACAATAAAAACATAAATCATCTAAAGATGTGTAAATGATCTGTCTCTATGAGACATCATGAGACCATAGTTCTAAAAACCAGCTGATACACTACATATCGGCCGGTTCGTATTGAAAAAATAGAGCACCGCGACGGATACAAGCCTTTATAGCGTTGAGATCGAAAATCGCAAGAGAATCGGCCGAGTCCCGATACGTAGCGGTCTGTAACCGTTACACAAACTGTGACGGGTCGATACTCATTGGTTCGAACCGGTACAGGGAACAAAAAACTGAAAAACCTTTGAAATGATTTTTAGAATTTCATCGCCGCGACACCTAATTCCCAATACATACCGACCGATACTCCGCGATCAATACTGTTACATTATCTGACACCGCGATTTAGAACCATGCATGAGACCTATATATCATGATCTGCACTATATCTTTGTTTTGTCATATGATAAGTTGTGTTTGTGAGTTTGATCTTGAAACTAACACATATGGATGATGATCAAACCTCTTTCATTGAACAAAACAACAACAACATATGACAAATAAAATCAGAAAACAATAATTAATCAAAAACATAGAACTAGAGAGAAAGAACTCACTTTGATCTGTTGATCATCTTCCAAAGAAACACCTTCAGACTATACTCCTTCATGTCCCACACACTACGTTCACTCGATTCTCTATTGATATAATCGAAACTTCACTTGCGTCCAGTAAGCCTTCCTTCATTGTCATGAATAGGCTTGCCTCTATCGAGTCCCTTCCACGTACCCTTCCCCACCATACAATCAATCCTTTTTCCTTTTCCATTCTTCTTCTTCAACTCCGTAAAATAATAGTACAACTTTGATTTGGTTCTCATTTTGCTGAATATCTTCAACAATTCTTGATCGTCGTAGAGATTGCATTCATTCACTAAACCCTCTACCAGTAATGGCTGTCCTTTTTTTTTGCTCTCAAATAATGAAGAATAAGTTCTTTGTCCGTTGGTATAAATTTGTATCCTATTGTAATATTGGCTACCATTGCTGATTTTTCTTGAGAAATAAAATAGTCGAAAAAAGTAAAAGAAAGACTAAAGATTTTTTTTTCTTGGGAAATACTAAGAATTTGAGAGAGATTAGATTATGGAAACAATATGAGAAAGTAAAGTGAGAAGAGAGTAATATATAGGGCCTTGAGACTCAGCCGACTATGTTTTTGAAGTTGGGTTATGTTTGGTTTTAGATGAATTTCTTTCTTCAGTAATAAGTTTGCTTGCATTACAAGCAAATTAATAATAATTTGTATTTTGTAAACTAGTTTAATCAAATTCTATTTTCTGTTGATAAATAAATGTAGGGTTGATTTTATTATTAAGTAGTAATTTACCTTGATTGATTACTTAGAGTGTTATGTTATCCATGCATGCACTTTGTTTTCTATTTTAGTTTCCAATGAGAATCATGCCATCCAATTATTTCACAAACTTGTAGTAAATCACGTGACTGTCCAATCTTATCCAGCCAACTGTTTTTTATATTTTTACTAATAATGATATCACAATCAATGAGATTTGGTCAAAATTCTCTCATAATAAAATTCTAATGCATTAAGAATGGCTAAAGTCTTTTTTGAAAAGTCTAACATATACCGCTATCACCACAGTATACTTAGTAAGTAATTTGACATTTTAAATTTTAAAATAATATAATTTTTTATCTAAATGTCGATTTTTTAAAATATTAGTATTTTTAAAATTCTCTCATTACAATCTATCAAATAAGATCCATGTTGACTATGAAATTCTTCAAAAACAATAATAAAAAATATATATCATTGAAATTGATGTAAAAAGTAAAATGTTACTCTGTCTTACTCTAATTCACAGTAAAATTTTACTGTTACAAAAAATAGAGTACATAGTAGATAAACTAATCAAAAATACATACACACAATATTTTTAAACTTATATAAAATAAAATAAAAATGGTCCTCGTCAAAAGAGTTCTGTGATATATATATATATATATATATGCATGGGCAATATTGTCTAAGAAAAAAAAATTACTTTGTCCGTACTCAATTATGTGTCTCCTCCATAGGGGGTTTATGAAGTAAAATAAATTGAATTATCCTTTTCACCAAACAAAGATCCAATTGAAGGGTTTTGACTAAAATTAATAGTAAGGGGACTTACGTGTAGATCCTAATGGTGAGCTTATAGTTCAAGAGGTCCTATGATAATTAATAACATTTTTCATCAAACAATATTAAACAAGTCACTAATTGTTAATTTTTAATAACAGTTTAAAAATTGTGTCACAAAAAATGTCACTAATTATTAGTTTATAGCGACAATTTACAAAAAAAGTCACTAATTTTCAACTTTCAATGACAGATTGAAAATTTCGTCACAAAAAACGTTATTAATTATAAGTTTTAGCGATAATTTATAAAAATCGTGATAAAAAAAAAGTTACTAATTGTCAATTTTTAACCACATATGTAAAAAAATCGTCACAAAAAATTATTTTTAGCAACGATATTACTATGACTTATTTTTAATAGGACATGATATGAATCAAATAAAACTATTATAGCCTATTGATAATTTATCCTTAATAATAATCATTATGCCTATCTAAGAAAAAAAAATCATTATGAAAATCAAACACAACACAATTAATACAAATAAACTTCCAAACTTGAGGAATAAGACGCATGTACACTAAAAAAAAAAAAAATTAGTCCCCAAAAGTCAATATTTACTTGCCGAAAGCTTTAGTAGCCTAAAGCCTAAACTAACACTGCCCAATATTTTTTTTGTCTTCTATTGTGACATATTTGGTGACTAAATAGTTTTTTAGCCGTCAATAATTAATATACCTTGATTAAAAAAATTTAGTAGCTAAATCCTGAACAACGCCAACCAATTTAATTTTTTGTCGCTATTGTACAACTTTTGGCTAAATTTCTTTTAATCGCCAATTTTGGTCACCAAAAGTGTAAATTATTGTAGTGTGAGAAGATTCGAATCATGAACCTCCCAATGAGATGGAAGAGCATCTCCACTCAATATGTCAATTTTAACATGGTAGTCTAATAGTTCTATTTTGGCTGTGTGGGAAAGTATTTTGTGAATGACAACACGTGGCTAAGGTGACGCCAAAGTGTCAGCTGAGGTGCCACGTGGCCTGGTCATGCTTGCCAAGATGTTCTTGGCTAGACTGAGGTTATCTGCGGAGATACCAAAATCCGAGATAAGTAAATAAGGGACAAGAGTCCTAGAATAGGGAAAGATCTCAATCTAGATAAGGATAAGGTCAATGAGAGTTTATCTCTATCTAGCTGAGAGTCCAGGATAAGCATTGAGCTTGAGTCCACTGAAGTAAGGCTTCTAAAGAGACCAGGTCACTATTGGTTATAAAAGTAAGGCACCCTCATGGATCTGAGGTGAGTTCTTTCTTGTGAGTTTTAGCATTATTTGCTACTTGTGAGAAATATTGTTTACTAACTTAATCGTCGAAGTGCCCCTAGGTGGACAAACCACCGCCAAATTCTTATCTTCTTGTTACAAGTTGTTGGGCTTAATCTATTCTGGCGATACTCTCCAGCTGAGTTCCCCTTTTGGTTGTGTGGTCAAAAATCTACATCCACAATTTGGCGCCGGTTGTGGGAACTTAAGAAGAATAAATGGCCAACAACGGACAGGAAGAAAAGATTGAAAACAACATCCATAGTAAGAGCGAGGAGCATATGGATCCTAATGTTAGGGAGGAAAACCGTAATGAAGGATTACAGGAACCGAATCCTGGAATGGATGATGCCAACAAAGGGCGCAATGCCACGAAGAAAAAAGGCTGGGATAAATACTATAATGAAAGTGACCTCCAGGTATGGAATGATAAATGCCTAAGGAGGGATAGGGAGATGAAAGAAATAGCAAAAAAGTTGGCCGACCTTCAGTCAGTGGTCAACTTTATGATGCAGAACAACGTGATGCAACCACCATTCCCATTGCAAGACACACCGGCACTAGCCACCAAGACTGATGCCTAGAAAGCAGGACAAAAGGCAGTCCTAGTTGTCCCGCAACATGGCAAGGAACAAGGGAACTCACGTCGGCCATCGAAGGACGTCGGACGTACCGAATCAGTGTGAGGTGAGTCGCAGAGGACACCACGGACAAAGGGGACCTATGTCCAAAGATCTCAGCAGATCCAAGGGCAAGGCCTCTGCTTTGATGTAGTGGATGAAGGGAAGTCCAAGAGGACGCACAACTTCACCAGGAGTGGCGTGCCAAAGAGACTGAAGTCTAACGATAGCCAAGCTCCCAGTAGGACGAAGGAGGATTTAAGAGACTACCTACAGAAAAAGAAACTCAACGTCGAGATCACGTCCCCAGTCAAGCCGAGAACACTCTTCTCGATGGAGTTGGATACATTTGAGGCCCCAAAGAGATTCCACATGCCGAGGTTTTAGATTTACGACGGTAAGTCCGATCCAAACTTTTCATGTCGGCTTATATTTAAATTCAATGTCTTTGTGGAGCGAGAATGAACCGTTGTTGTGCAAGGTATTCCCCTCATCCTTTGGAGAGATAGAATCCGATTGGTTCCATAAGCTACCAAAAAGAACTGTGAAGAGTTAGGAAGGTCTGGCCAAGATGTTTGTGGCTAGGTTTGTTATGAACAAATTGTAGCCGCTAAGGGTAAATTCCTTGTTGGCTTTAAACATCAGCGATGGTGAAAGCCTCAAGGCTTACGCCAAGAGATATTATGAGGTGTTCAACCGAATTTCGGCTTGTAACTAGGAGCTGGCGATCGTATCTTTCAAGAACGACCTGGATAATAAATGCCCGCTTCGGAAATCACTTGCAAAAACCCTACCAAAGAGTATGGAGGAGCTCATGGCATAAATTGAAAAGTATGCTAAAGTAGAGGAAGACACACAAGGAATGAAGACACCAAAGCAAGAAAAGAGAAACGGCTCGCCAAAGCGAGACTGAGGTAACTCCAGTGTTAACAAGTAGGTGACAGGGTTAAAGGTTGCACAAGCAGTCACCATTATATTCAGGATCTTGATCTACAAAGTTTTGGAAAGGATCAGGAACCAGCCATATTATAGAGCGCCGGAGAAGATCCCTAGCGAGTTTATGGGAATGAGCATTGGGAAGCAATGTGCTTACCATAATGAGGATAGGCACTTGACTCAGGGGTGCAAGGCTCTAAAGACACACTTAGAGGATTTGGTCAAACAGGGTCACTTAAGAGACCTAGTAAATGAGGCCAGGACAAGGGAAAAGCATGCAAGGCTTCCCCAGGCACCAGTAGCACCACCTCCACCACCGCTACTGCAGCAAGCAGATGGACCTCGGGTAATCAATGTGATTCACTCAAAGGTCAATGAGAAAAGAGTACGAGGGGAGACCCAAAGAGTAAGGCACCTACAACATGTATATCTGATCTAGTAAAAGAAGCCCATGACAAATGAATACCAAGGACCAATGGTTTCTTTTACTGAGGCAGGCCTGGATATGGTGCAGTATCCACACAACGATGCCCTGGTAATAACTTTGAGGATTGGAGAATGTCAGGTGAGGCGCATACTGATCCACCAAGACAGTTCTTGTGACATCATGTATGTCAGATGTTACAAGGAGCTTGGCCTTCATCCAGATGATCTAGAGCATTCTGACAGCCCTATGATAGGATTCAATGGGACGTCGACATGGCCCTTGGAAACCACGAACCTGGAAGCGCAAGCAGGAAACAAAAAGGTAACAACTGAGTTCACTATGATAGACGCTCCCTCCCCATACAATATCATTTTGAGACAACCTTGGTTGCATGCAATGAGGGTTGTGCCCTCCATGCTGCACCAACTATTGCAATTCCCAACCAATCAAGGGATTAAAAAAGTAAGGGTGGACCAAGTACAGGCAAAGAATTGCTCCATGGCAGCAATGAAGTACACCTGCAATATAAGGGAGGCAGAAAGTACAGAAATTGAAAGTGAAGACCATGAGGTCTTGGATGATGTCAACAAAAAACCTGCCAAGAAGAGTGAAAAACCACTGAAGAAGATTCTGGTCCAAGAAGGTAATGAGGAGCGCTTCTTCCTTCTTGGCTCTGGCTTCGCCGAGGAGAAAGAAAATGAGCTGGAGACTTTCCTGCGAACAAACATAAAAGTGTTTGCCTAGACGCCTTATGAGATGCCTAGCATTGACCCCGAGGTCACTTGTCATAGGCTTAATGCGGACAGGTTCGCTAAACCTGTCATCCAGCGAGCAAAAAGGCCGACATTGATACATGTGAAGACAGTCGAGGAGGAAGTGGTCAAGCTATTGGAAGCCCAAGCCATCCGGGAGATAAATTATCCCACCTAGTTGTCTAATACAGTAGTGGTGAACAAGAAAAACGACAAGTGGAGGGTTTGTGTGGACTTCACCAGCCTAAATAAGGCTTGCCTAAGGATAGCTTCCCTCTGTCTAAGATTGATCAGCTGGTGAATGCCACATCAAGGCATGGGAGGATGAACTTCCTGGATACCTACAGGGAATACCACCAGATAGCGATATATCCGCCAGACAAATAGAAAACGACATTCATCACTCCACAAGGATTGTACTACTACCGGGTAATGCCTTTTAGGTTAAAGAATACGGGAGCAACCTATTAGAGATTAGTGACCAAAATGTTTAAACATCTAATTGGGAGGATAGTAGAGGTCTATATCGATGACATGGTCGTAAAGACCAAGGAACTAGGGAATCATTTGGCAAACTTGCAGGAGGTCTTTGACATATTGAAGGCTTACTGACTTCGACTCAATGCATCAAAGTGTGCATTTGGAGTCGGATCTGGCAAGTTCCTAGGCTACCTAGTGACCAGGAGAGAAATAGAAGCAAGCCCAGATCAAATCAAGGCGACCCTTGATTTAAAGAGCCCAACGACAGCAAAACAGGTCCAGATCCTGACCGACAAGACAACAGCCTTGAACAGGTTCATAAGCCGAAGCTCAGATAAGTACAAACCCTTTTTGCAACTGCTAAAGAAGGACTCAGACTTCCTATGGATGGAAGAGTGCGAAGTTCCCTTGGCTGACTTGAAGAGGTATTTGACAACCCCGCCGGTGTTGTCAAATCCAATACTTGGAGAAGAACTATTCATGTACTTGGTAGTATCAGACTACTTTGTCAGCACGGTGATAATCCGCGAAAAAGAGGCGAAACAGAAGGCAGCATACTATGTAAGCAAGACCCTGGCAAGTGCAAAAACCAGGTACCCGTTCCTGGAGAAGTTAACACTTGCCCTGGTGATGGTTTCCAAAAAATTGAATCGCTACTTCCAAGCCCACAAGATTGTGGTGTCGACTAAGCATCCCTTAAAGTACCTACTGCAACACGGGGACTTAACAAGCAGGATAGCCAGATGGGCAGTAGTACTGGGATAGTATGACCTAGAGTTCAGGCCTAGAACAGCAATTAAGGGCCAGGTCCTTGCTGACTTCGTGGTAGAGTTCGCCCCTGGAGCAATCCCAAGGCGAGCACCGATGAGCCGCAACTTAGGATGTCCAGGGTAGCAAGAAGAAATCCAACTGGGGCCAAAGAACCCCACACCAGTAGAGCAAAAGAAAGAAGAAAGACCAAAGCCCTGTGATATCTACATAGGTGACTCATTTCGGCTCTTTGTCGACGAAAACTCAAATCGGCAGAGATTAGAGGTAGGAGTAGTGTTGATATTGTCAGATAAGTGAATGATAGAGCAATCTATCCGTTTGGGGTTCAAGGCCTCAAACAACGAAGCAGAGTATGAGACACTAATCACTAGACTGAAACTGGCAGCAGCAATAGAGGCGGATGAAGTGGTAGTCTTCTGTGACTCCTAGCTCATAGTGAATCAAGCAACAGGCAAGTAAGCTGCTAGGGATGAGAAAACGATTGCCTATGTAAAGGAGGTTGTCAAGTTGCTAACATACTTCCAAAGCTTCCGGATGTAGCAAGTTACCCGAGCTGATAACAGTCCTGCCGATGCCCTGGTAAACCTGGCTAGTGTAATAAAGCCAGGGGAACCAAGGACAATCATGGTTGATTATTTAACAAGACCAAGTGTAGAGCCTTTGATAACAGAGTATAAGGCAATGTGCGTGGAGATGGGTCCAAGCTGGTTGGATGCAATAGTGATGTTTCTCAAGGATGGCAAGCTGCCAAAGGACCGAAAAGAGGCACACAAAACCATGTTGAAGTCGGCTAGGTTCTTCATGTCAACAAAAGGCCATCTATACAAGAGATCCTTCACTAGACCTCTACTGCGATGTGTTCACCCCTCTCAGGTAGAAGACTTTTTATATGAGATCCATGAAGGAGTTTGTGGAAGCCAAGCAGGGTCACTTGCCCACAGAGCCATATCCCAAGGATACTGGTGGCCATACATACAGAAGGATGCCGAAGTCTATGTCAAGAAGTATGAGAAGTGTCAGAGGTTTGCACCTTTAATACATCAGCCAGCAGTAAATCTAAACCCAATATCCAGTCCCTGGCCGTTTGCCCAGTTGGGCATGGATCTAGTGGGGCAACTACCACAGGCAACTAGACAGAGAAAGTTCTTGCTAGTAACCACAGACTACTTTACAAAGTAGGTAGAGGCTAAGCCCCTTGCGAAGATTCGAGATATTGATGTGAAAAACTTCATTTGGAAGAACATAATCACCAAGTTTGGGATTCCAAGAGCCATTGTGACAGACAATGGCACCTAGTTTGACAGTAAGCTGATCAAAAGTTTATGTGCAAACTATAAGATCAAAAACTATTATTCTACCCCCAGCTTCCCCTAGAGCAATAGTTAAGCAAAGGCATCTAACAAAATCCTCTTGGATGGGATCAAGAAGAGGCTGGAAGCAACCAAGGAAAAGTGGGTGGAAAAACTGCCTAATGTGTTGTGGACATATCAGACTACGCCAAGAAGATCAACAAGAAAGTCTCCTTTTGCCATGGCATATGGCACTAAAGCAGTCATCCCACTGGAGATTGGCATCCCTGGAATCAGAACCTAGGGAGTGGAATGGAACGAATGAGGCATTCCTTGCCTAAGATCTTGACTTGATAGAAAAAAGAAGAGAAAGGGCAGCAATTCGGCTGAGGGCAGCAATTCGGCTGGGGGCATACCAACAACAGCGTGCTAGGGCTTACAACAAGAAGGTCAACCCAAGGGAATTCAAGGTTGGGGACCTCGTCCTTAAAAAATTTGTCGGCAACAAGAAGGATCCCAAGGAAGGCAAGCTTGGCCCAAACTAGGAGGGACCATACCGGATCATCTCGATTGCCGACAATGACACATATCGGCTGGAAATCACTAATGGCAAAGAGTTGACAAGATCCTGGAACACGAGCAATTTGAAGTTTTTTTACCACTAATTTTTTGAGATTTATACAATGATTTTATTAGCCAAGGTTTTAATAAAATACTAGCTCGATTTTTTTTTTTATGAATTATTATCAAAACTTGTGCGATAAGATTGAACAGACTTATAATGATGTTCCCATGGTGAACATGACTAATGCCATAGACTTGCCATATGGTAGAGTTGAACTAAGTTTGTAATGCTTCAATATGAAACATGACGAATAACTTAGACTTGCCATATGGTAGAGTTGAATTAAAACTTGTCATATGATAGAGTTGAACTAAGTTAGCGATATTTTCGAATAAAACATGACAAATAACTTAGAGTTACCATGACGGCAAAGTTGAACTAAGTTTGATATGGACAAATTGCAAAAGACAACGAGGTCGAAGTAAGAATGGGCATAACCCTTGTGAAAATTTTAGAAAAATTTTGCAAATTGAAGTTATCCGAGACCATTGAAACTATTCGAGATGACTTACTTCGAGATAAGAGTACTGTACTGCATCCGAAATGTCAGTGTCCGAGATGCCCAGCCAAGGATGCTAGACTTGGAAGGATGAAATCTTGCCAAAAGACAACAAGTATAATGAAGAAGCAACACTCGTAAAAATATTTTAAAATATTTGTAAGTGTTGATTGGCTAAGGTAAATAGTTAAGGTTGTTATCCGAGGTGATTAGCGTGTTCAACTTCGAGGTGTAAATACATCTAAGGTCTGTGAACCTGAGAAAAGGAGCCAGGTTGCCAGACTTAAGAGGATCAGAAAAAAAAATCTAAGTATGGGAAAAAATGCAAGGCATAAGAGCAAAGCAGTAAAGCATGCACTTAACACTTAGAAGAAAAAAGCAAAAAAAGAAGACATGCATTTAGAAAAGGAAACTTGTTCGATTACAAAAAGATGGCACTTTGGCATGACAAAAGAAAACATTTTTCAACGACAAAAAAGTTACAACTACTCAAAACTAAAAACATATGAAAGAAAGCAAATCCTAAGTACATGGGTCTCCAATGTTTTCCTCAGACTGACCTGCCTCCACAATTGGGGTTATTTCAGCCTCAACAATCAGCTAGGCAGATTTGTCGGCCTCAATATCGGCCTTAATCTGTAGTAGGATCTGGTCAAAACTCCTATTGGCAGATTGGATCTTGGCCTCAATAGAAACCTTATGAGCAAAGGTGTCTTTGGGGACCTCATCTTCCTCCTCTCTAGTCAAGTCCAGGACCTGATCGTTAAGAGTTAGGGACTTGGACCCTGCAGCAACCTCGGCTTCGGCTTCGTCTTCCTCTTCAGCCTCAACCTCTGAAGTGTCAGGAGAAAAGAGGAAGGGGACTTGCAGTTAATTAATATCCTGAAGTGGAGAATCAGCAAGAATAGCCAACTTGTTGAGAACAACTACCCAGCCCAAATAGTAGCCTTTGTTGCAGGCTAGGTTGGCTTGCTCTCTGTATTGATCACAAATAGCGGCTTGCTCCTCTTCAAAGGCCTTCTCGTCGGCCGCTTTGATCTCAGCCTCCTTCGATTCAATGGCCTCATTTAGCTTCGCCTCAACCTCTGCTGCTCTGACCTCAGCTGCCGCAACAGCGACCTTGGCAGCTTCAGCAGTAGCCTCAGCAACTTCGGTTTTAGCCTGGGCTTTGTGTTGAGCGGCCTTGGCAGCCTTAGCCTTATCTAGCAAACTTCGATTGCTGGTCTCGACCTGGTTGAGTGAAGATAGGAGTTTGGCAACTTCTTGAGTCTTCTTCACCAACTACTTCTTCATCATCTCGGTCTTAACCGGATATGAGTGTGCATGCTGGATGGCCTGCAAGGAATAGAACAGATTAGCAAAATTTGGCTAAGTGTTGGAAAGCTAAAAAGGATACAGTAGAGAACTTACCAAGACTGAGTGTTGCATCATAAGCGCAAAGTTTTCATACTCATGGAGATCATCCATATGGTTCATGTCGGCCGGAAGGAACACGACCGTAAACAGAACGACGCCAACCTCTATGCTTTCGATTGCACGGTCACCAACTGTCAAAGGTCGGTCACCAACCATGACTTCAGGGGCCCAAGTCTGATCCCAAGGGAAGCTACTGCCACCCTTTGGGCAATCAGACCTCAGCTTCTTCGGTGATGAAGCATCAAATATTACGGCCTCGGCTGGCCTCTTCTCGGATTCGGCCAGTTTTGATATTGGCACGGAGTCCTCAAGGTCCTTCTCAGAATCAGAAGGAACTTGAGTCACTGTAGCTTTTGCCTTAACTTTTTTTACCCTTTTCTATTTGGGCTTTGGCTAGGATTGAGACGAGGACTGAAGAGTCACCACGTCTAGTAGGCCGACGAATAGGTCTTCGGCCACAGCAGGTTTGCGACCCATTTCTTCGGTTGTCGCAGTAACTATAACTCTTGTGCCAAAATAGATGGCAGGAAGAGCAATGGAAGGATTTGATGGGTTATAAGCCGATCCTCAAGACCTCTGTGTTTTCTACTGCAAGTTTTGCCGGCAGAAGTGTTCGGAGAAGCTTGGCGTCGGCGTTGGCATCAAGATGGAGGAATCAATTAGGGGCCAGAAGTGGATGGCAGGTGTGCTGGATCTGATGTGAAAGCCTGGTCAATCCTTGATGAAAAAGTGACTAGAGGAGTTAAGACAGATGGTGGAGTTTGGCTTTTTTGTGGAGTGCCGGGGAGCAGTAACTGGTATGTTGGAATATAATTTAGTAGGAGGGAGGCCTTGCGCCTTTGAATCGGGAGATCCAAGAGCTTCTTTAGATCTCGGCTTGGGACGTGGGACCGTCGAAATCCCTTTGCTGGCTGAGAAAGAACTGCAAGAGCAAATAGCAAACATTAGCACAAACAAAAGAAATAAATTGACAAGTCTTAACAGAAACATAAAAATTACACTTGTACTCAGTTCTTACCATCATCCTCTCTAAACACCGCTCAGCGCAAAGGAAAGAGATGAAGATCGTCATCAGGCACAAATTCTCAATTGCCCGAGATAATCAAGTAGTCATCTCCAGCACCTTTGTTGGAGTTAGGAAGGTCAACTATAAGTTTGTAGGCGGTGGATCTGGACTTGAGATAGTAGGTGTAGCCACTGGCAGACTTAAGGCCACACATAGTGTAACAGAATTGGATGTCGGCTATAGTAATCCTAGTGTTTTCTTGGCATGCCAGTTCAATTATGCCATTGATAACCCTAAATGAGTTGACGGCTAGTTGCATAGTGTTAAGTTTGTAATAATGAAGGACTTATCGAAAAAGAATATCTAAGGAAAACCGAAGTTCACACTCAATAAATGTGACTATGGAAAATGGCATAATGCCCTTATCAGGTATGATAGAGTCCTCCTTCCCAACCAACCTGATTTGAACGTCGATTGGAATGGAGAACTCCTGGCGAAAGTATTTTAGTTTGGTCGGGGTGTCTACCCTCCACCTAAACATACCCATAATGTCGGCTTAAGGTAATGGGTACTGGATTTCAAAGAAAAGTGGTTGATATGGATCTGAAGACCTCGGCTAAACCCTAGAGAGCACTAGGATGAGGGTTTTGAAGATCAAGGGGAGGATTTTGTTTCAATTTTCCTAAATTGTAAAGATTTCTAAGTCAAATCCCAAACCTACAAATCTATGCAGAATGAACAGGAATCAGAGGCAAAGATTTGAAAAAACCGGCAAGGAAAACAAATAAAGCGAGACTCAGAATTGATCTAAGGCGAAACAAGAACACATGAGAGAAAGGGGCACAGTCAGTGCAATAATAAAATTCAAAATGCAAGAAAGCCAATGGGCACAATGGGAGAATTGTGAAACAAATTTGAAACATGACGAATGCAGATGGGATCAAGCACACGAAACAATCAAAACAAAGGGATGAGCATAAACATTTATCTATAAACAGTGGATTAACGACGCATTCATGAATGATGAAAATTCAAATGTACAGATACAAATACAAATGCTACAATAATACAAGCACAGGAGGCAAATGCAGCATAAAGAGCATATGGAAAATCCAGAGAAGAAATATACTAAAGAATAGTAAAGAACAAGAATGAAAGAGAATAAATCAAAGACTTACCAAATTAAGCCGAAGAAGTGAATGCCGGGATGCGATTTGCCAGAGTCAGACGACGACGACAAGTGAAGCAGGGCAGTGAATGCTTTGCCGAAGGTGATAAATGGAGTGGTTGCAAAAAGCTCGAAAACACAAACAATGGAGGTTTGAGATTTTTAGAGAGAGAAAATCTGAGAAATAAGGGAAATCAAATTTACGAAGTGAGAAGACGGAGAGAGAGAGAAGAGAGAGAGAGAGAGAGAGAGAGAGAGAGAGAGTAAGAGTTTTGTTAAAAACTGAAAAGGCGGCAAAATGTAATGAATGCACCTCAGGCAACGTGCCTGTCAGGCGGCGTGAGTAGACTCAACATGTTTTAATGGCGTGTTGCTGGTACGAACCAGTAGGAGATGGACACATGGAGGAAACGATTGAAAAGACTGTACGTAACAGCTCATGCGCAGTTGGAACTCTTGAAATTCTTAAGAAAATAAGATAATAACCTCGGCTAGAGGAGCGATTACGATCGAGATGCTTGAAAGAACTTGATTCTTGGTTTTTGATCCTTGATAAAATGGGCACTAAGTCTTGGTCACTTGAAGCCGACGAGTCATGATCTCGGTCAGAGAGATGAATGAATTTTTAGCCGACGTGTTATATGGACAAACGATGTAGATTCGATCACCTCAAGTTGCCGAGATAACAGAACCTAGGGGGCAGTTGTGGGGAAGTATTTTGTGAATGACAGCACGTGGCTAAGGTGACGCCAAAGTGTCAGCCGAGGTGCCACGTGGCCTGGTCATACCTGCCAAGATGATCTCAGCCAGGTCGAGGTTATCTATGGAGATACCAGAATCCGAGATAAGCAGATAAGGGACAAGAGTCCTAGAACATAGGAGGATCTCAGTCTGTATAAGGATAAGGCTCAAGGAGAGTTTATCCCTATCTAGTTGAAAGTCCAAGATAAGCATTGAGCCTGAGTCCACTAAAGTGAGGCTTCAAAAAAGACCAGGTCACTACTGGTTATAAAAGCAAAGCACCCTCATAGGTCTGAGATAAGTTCTTTCTTGTGAGTTTAAGCACTATTTGCTATATGTAAGAGATATTGTTTACTGACTTGATCGTCGGAGTGCCCCCAGGTGGACGAACTACCACCGAATTCTCATCTTATTGTTACAGGTTGTTGGGCTTAATCTATTTTGCCTGTGCTCTCAAGCTGAGTTCCCCTTTTGGTTGTATGGTCGGAAATCTACACCCACAAGTTGCAAGAATGAACTTAACCCGATATGTCAAAAGCTGACATGGCTTTGACATCACCCCTTCATGTCAATTTTGACATGTTCCCCACTTCATTCAATTTTATTTTTTTTTTCAAATAAAAGAAAACCAACAATACACAATTTGTGGTTACCTACGTCATGTAGGGTTTTTTTACCAGCAGTTAATATTATTTGAAAACCAACCTATGTTGTCATGTGGATTCTGGACCTGTTTTTTGCTGCTGTGTGGCTGGTCTGATACTTTGTATCTGCTGCTGTGTATCTGCTGCAGGCCTCTATTGTATCTGCTGCTGGTGGTGGCCAGTGGCGGAGCCAGGAATTTAATATAGGGGGAGCACCCATTAATTATAATTTCAAATTTTTTCTTCCCCAATCAATAACAATAACATAATAATAATTTTTCGAACTAATGTTAAACATTAAAAATTAATATCCATTACAAGAAGTTTATAATTTTTAGTTCTTAAATTTGCATATCCAAAACAGTGTAGAATAACTCAGCGCGATAGTAATGTAAGTTTATAATTTCTTGAGCATTACGCCTTTTGCCCCCTTTCGAAATCCATGCTGGCTACCCACTTTTCTCCTGTGTATCACTGGATTCCAACCTCCTCTCTCCATTGATAGCTTCTCTAATTTTTATCCTCTCTCTCTATCTCTCTCTCCTTCTCTCTTTGTCAGTGCTTGCAAATTTTTTTAAGGTATACACGTAGGCATAACAGAAATTTAGACGAAATTTCACATTGAAACTAAACTTAAAATGTAGGAACCAAACTATTTAAATTGAAACAATTGGGATTAAACTGAAATTTGAATCAAATTATAAAATGAAAAGTGTTATCTACCCTTTTTTTTTTTTTTTTTGAAAAAAAATATGATAAACGAATGTGTTTATGATTTTTTGTCGATTTTTTTTTTAAATGAATAATTTAAACATAGTTAATTAAAAAATAAACAAATTAAATCATTGGGAGTGAAATTTGTAATTAGCCTCTCACAACTCTGAATGGCACGGTCCAATCCACGTGTGAACATGGTTCTAAATAGAGGTATTAGATAACAAACCGGTATTGGTCGTGGTGTAACGGTATCAAGAGTATCAAGCAATACATATCAAGAATCGAGCGATTCAATGGTGAAAATTTTAAAATCATTAGCAACTCCTTTGAAACTCAATAATTTTCTTGTGTTGATTATTTTAATCTTAATTTGTCATAGTTGAATTAATTTTGAAATCTAAAAGTATGCTTTGCTTATTAATAATAAAAAAATTAATGTTGAACAAATAAAAATTATACATTTGACATGTAATGAATAAATTGGTCAAACTCAATAATTTTCTTGTGTTGATTATTTTAATCTTAATTTGTCATAGTTGAATTAATTTTGAAATCTAAAAGTATGCTTTGCTTATTAATAATAAAAAAATTAATGCTGAACAAATAAAAATTATACATTTAACATGTAATGAATAAATTGGTCAGCATATGGTAGCCTTTATCATATGGCCTCAGTCCCACATCGATTAGAAGAAGAAATGGGGCATCACATGAGAGCTACAAATTTCAACTTCACTTTATGGTTCCAAACACACAGTCCCACATCCGTTGTGCAAAGTGTCTGGAGGTGCTCCACCTCTTTTATATAGATAGCATTAAAGCCTCCACAACAAGCGTGTGGTGTGCGTGTGTGTCAGTGGGTTAATGGGTTTGAATGTGTGTGAAAGTGGAAGGCAGACTACATTTGAAAAAAAAAAAAAAAAATCCATAGGTCAGGGGGGGCACGTGACCCCCCTAGGCCCAAGCTGCCTCCGCCCCTGGTGGTGGCTGTATTAGTTTTGCTGTCTCTGTTGGTTCCTCACCAACAGGGTCATGGTATGGTGTTGCCTTGTGTTTGGCTTGCATCATTCCTCCCTTTTGCTGATGTTTTCTTCCTTCTTGTAAGGTTTTCCATCATCAATAAAGGGTCCTTTGTTGTTGATCAAAAATGTATGGTAATTACGGTTGTAAATAAAATATTCTTTAATTATTTTTTATTTTATCATCTATAAATTTGGAGTTGAGCAAAATATTTTTTTAATCATTCACAATATAGCATTTTCAGGGGCAATCATAGCATGTGATTTATAATGATATTTATGTATTGTCAATTTTTTTTAAATATGTATTGTAATATTTCTTTTTTCACCAAATTAAAAAAAAAAATGTTTAAGTAGCAATGAATAGAAATTTTGAATTTTGTTAAAAAATTATTTTATAAATATAGAATTTTTAAAAAAATAAAATACTATTTAAATGGCATCAAACCTCTTTTAAAAATAAATTTATTTTAATTAGTAAAATAAAAGAATTCAAATTTTAAAAATAATAGAATAATAGATTTGACATATTAAGTAGAAAGCTTCCATGTTAAATTGACATTTGTCAATTTGCCACCTAAGTCTTTAAAAAAAATTGGCGTCTCTAAAATTGAAGGTTTGAGTGAAAATACTCTAAGAATTTTAGCCAACAAGTTAACCCGATTGGTTAATACAAGTAAATGTTGAATATAAGATAATACTAGCTGATAATATTATCAATTAATGAAAATCTCATATTATATTATTGTAGCAATATAACTAACTAATTAAAAAAAAAAAAATTCCCATATTGCAATAGGGTGACTACATAGTTGAGTTTTTAAAAGACAAGGTATCCCACCAAATTCATTTACAATTTCTTACTAGCCGATGAAATCTGAAAAGTTGTTTGGAAAGGATTAAATAAATATATTTTTTAATATTTTATAAAAGGATATATAAAAAAATAAAAAATAAAAATAATATAACTCAGATAAGATTAAAAAAAAAAATACACTTTTTAATATACTTCGCCATCAAATGGTTGAAGGGTTTTTTTTTTTTTTTTTTTTTGGCAAAAAAAAATCACTGACATAATTGCAGAATATGGGAAAGGTCGTCACAAATAGATCTTGGCGTCATTTTTGTTTTTTCCAATCTACATTTTAACCCTTTCTTTATTTTCAACAACTCTCAATGTAACCAGACGTGTCCCATATCAAAAGTTTGTAGAGGTGAAGTTGGGTATATAAAGCACAATTAGTGAATTTTAACTTTCATCCAAACCTCTCAATCAAGTAAGATATGGGTCTATTAATATAATTCAAAATTTTAAATTCAAGTTGTTAAAATTACCTACACAAACTTTTGATGTGAGACGAGTTAAATTTGTAACTCACACGATTTGGTGCATAAATCAACTCTAATATCATTTTGTAATACTCAACCATTTACTTGCCAAATAATTTGTAAATTTACCAACATGATCCAAAAATTTAAATCTAAATTTACTAATTAACAAGTTAATAGAACCTTATATTAACTTGTTAATAAATAGCTTGAATTTAATGGAACTTTATATATCCAGAATAATTTTATATACTCACACTTATCTATTTTGAATTTATCTCAAATAAAATTGTGTGATTATTATTAAATTTGTGTGGTGTGATATCTATGTATAAAATGAATTTAAAATATAAAATTATAATTTTAAATAAATTCAAAAAATAAGAATCAATTTGTAATATTACTCGTATATCCATCATAACCAATGCAAAAATCTGACGAGTGACTCTTGCCTCCACAAACCTTCACCATAGCTGTCCACATGTTTGTAGCAACCACCACCTGTCACCAATTCATTCTCCATCATCATTGGTAAGTCCTTTCCTCTGCTTCTCTTTGAAAAAGTACATCTGAAAAACTATTACCACCTATTCATATATATACATAGGCATAATTTTAAAATTATCAACTCAGGGGGGTTAGTGACATTGTGGTTAGGGCTGTAATTAAATCGAACTGTTCATGAACAAGTTCAATTCGGCTTGTTAAGGGTTCGGCTCGTTTAGTAAACGAGACGAGCTCGAACTCACATAAGCTTGACTTGTTAAACTCGACTCGTTTATCTTTATTTAAATTATATAATAAATATATTATTTATATATTAAAAATATATAAATATATATATATATATATAATAATATAAATACATTTTTATATATTAAATAATATAAATAATTTTTTTATTTAAATATTTGTATTTAAATAATATAAATAATATTAAAAAAAAATTATCGATTCGAGCTGAGCCGAGCCGAGCTCGAGCTTCATTAAAATTAACGAGCCAAGCCGAGCCGAGCTCGAGCCCAGTTCCTTATCGAGCCGAGCTCGAGCTCAATAAACGAGCTCAATAAGTAAACGAGTCGAGCTCGAGCTCAGCAAAGCTCGGCTCGACTCGACTCGATTCGTTTGCAGCCCTAATTGTGGTAAGGCTTGGGGTTTAAGCCCCAAGGTCATAAGTTCAATTCCCTCCCCCTAGGCCAATCTCCTAGGCGAAGCACAATTGGTTAGGAAATTGGACCTCAAGTTGTCTAATCAGCACTTGGTGTCGGAACAAGTTCTCAGGTTATAGTCTTCTCGCTCAAAACGGCTAACAAGACACCTAGTAACCTAGGTAATCCCTGCAAGAAGCGCTGCCTTGGACCTGTGGGAGAGTAGGGAGGATTTTCCTTTTTTTTTTTTTAAAAAAAAAAATTGTCTTTGTTTTCTCAACCTAAAATTTCTGTCCAAATCCTACTATTAACTTTCTACCTTGAATTTTATATTTGAATTTTTTTTAGAATAAAGATTTGTGTCTCGAAATTTCTTCCCCCGAATGCTCCGAATGCCCAAAACGACGTCGTTTTGGGCATTCCGTTTTTTTTTTTATTTTTTTTTCCTCCATTGTTGACCTCTGCAACTCTGAGTTGCAGAGGAAGAGGGAGAGAGAGAGGGAGAGGGGGAGAGAGAGAGAGAGAGAGGTCGCGTCGTCTGCGCCGATCCCCGCCGATCGCGTCCTCCTCCTCCTCCTCCCCTCCCCTCCCCCTCCTTCCCCCCTTCGTCTTCCTCTTTTTTTTTTGCTGAAAAAAAAAATTAGGGGCATTCGGGGCGCTCGTTTTCGAAGCCCTAATCACAACTATTTTTTTAAATTGAAGTGGTTGATTATTTGTTAATTGACGTGGCAGAGGGGTTCGTGGAGAGGGATGATGGTTGCAATAGAGGAGTGGGGAGTAGGAATGGCAGGGTTGGGGAAGAGGGTGTTGGTGGGTGGTGGCTGTAATGACCCCAAAAGTCATCCTTATTTAATTAGGGGTTAATGTGTTTTAATTCACCCATATCTATTGGAATTGAGAATGTTTTATCTTATTTTGGGGTATTGAGTGAGGTGGTGGTATGATGGTAAAGTAGGATTGGACCAAGGACTATAATCCGGATAGTTATTTTGCGACCAGCCGTCACTCATTTGCCCTTTTCTTTTTTCATATTTTGAATTTGAATGTGAGGTTAGAACCATTGGAAAGCTTATTTCTGGGGCTTCAATTTGGACACAAGAACGACCTAAAACGGAGTCCGGATGGGAGAGTTATACCTGTTCAAAGTTTCGAAATCTGTGCTGAAAATAGGTCCGCTCGAGCGGGAATTTATGAGCTCGAGCGGGAATTACGGGACAGCAGCTTAAAAAGAGATTTTTTTGATCATTTCTCACACTTTCCTTTTCCCCTCTTCTCTCCTCTGTCCCTAGGTCCGAAAACCCTAGAGTTTTGATCCCAAATCCTCACCATTTCTCTAAGTTTTGATCAAGATTTTCCACCAAGGAATGAAGAAGGCATGAAGATCAACATTTGCAACCGATTGGAATTCCGAAATTATGGAGGAATCTCACCAAGGCTTGCTTAATTCTTGAGGTAAGGAATCTTGAGAGTTAAATTGATGAGTTAAAATGATGGACCATGTATCCTAGGTGTTTAATCAATGGAAAAATTAGAATGAAAAGTGATGGGTTAATAAGTTTGAATTTTTGTTTGAATTTCAATGTTTTCTTGAAACCCTAAGTTGGGTAATGATGTTAATTGATGATTTGGCCCAAATTGAAAATAGAATCATGAAATTAGTAGGTTGAATTACATATGTGTAAGTTTAATTAGAATTTGGAAATGTTTGAAAATTATATTTAAAATGTGCGAATGAACCTTGTTATGAATGATTCGTGGTTGATTCATGCTTGATTTATGAGGACTTCTCATTAATTAATTATTTTGACACTATATGTAGTGTTGTATGCAATTATACTTCACTCTTTGGTTGTATATCATGGGATTATGTTATATATATGTGTTATGTTTCAAGAACGTGTAGAACTTGAATTCAAGAATGTGATTTGAAAGAGAAATGGCTTGTTGAAGCTTCTAATCTTGTTTAATTTGTTATGCTCAAGTAGAATCCATGTTATGGTGATGTTAGGTTAAAATATTGTCTTAATTTCACCTTGGATTGCATGAAAATGGCTTGGAAGTGGAGTTAGGGTGTGAGATTGAAAGCTCAGAATTTCAGGATTTCGCTTGGTCCGCTCGAGCGGCGGAAGTCCCGCTCGAGTGGGAAAAACAACCTCCCAGCAGTTTTGTAAATTGTTCAGTCCGCTCAAGCGGCCAAAGTGGCGCTCGAGCGGGGGACTCATTTTCAGGAAAAATATTGTTTGTTCAGCTTTGTGTGCTTGACTCTCTGGTATTTTTAGAATATGTTTCTGATACCTTTAAGATGATTATAAATTCATATGAACTGTAATGACATAAGGATTGGCTTTCAATGATTTAAGAGGAAAGAGAACTAATTTACAAGTTATGATTGCGTGCAGGACACACTCAGGGAGGAACTAGCACGTTATCACGACACAGTGAGTAGTAGTACAGTAATTGTACACTTAATGATCATTAATGACTCTTCTTGTTAATAAATATCAGGAATGTCCTGTTAAGTTAGCTAAGTTAATTCATGTGACTAATGTAACGGTTACAATTAAGAAAGAGAAGTCA
Organism: Camellia oleifera; assembly: GCA_022316695.1. Classification (NCBI taxonomy): domain Eukaryota; kingdom Viridiplantae; phylum Streptophyta; class Magnoliopsida; order Ericales; family Theaceae; genus Camellia; species Camellia oleifera. The sequence goes on along the minus strand of CM039314.1, from coordinate 13,510,302 downwards.
TGAGTTATCAAGGGTAGACACTTTCGAAGAATCAGCATAATTGGAAAGCTATGTGTTTTTGCATGAATGGGAAATTATTCGGAAACCACAACATAAGGGCAAAGGTTTCACATGTTTATGTAACCCTTCCACATAAGAAAGTGAATTATTCTATCTTTGTTAAGCTTTTACAAGTTCAAGTATGAACAAGTTTAAGTAAGTTTGCAAGTTCAAGCATATACAAGTATATTCTACATCTGAGTCTGTTACAAGTTACGCATGTTATAAGTCAAGAATGTTACAAGTTCAAGAACAAGTCCAAATACATCACGAGTTCATGTATGTTACAAGTTCAATATGTTATCAGTTCATGTATATTTCAAGTATGTTTCAAATATGTTTCACGTATGTTTCAAGTATGTTTCAGGTATATTTCAAGCATGTTACAAGTTCAAGAATGTTTCAGGTATGTTTCTATGTTTCAAGTATATGTTACAAGTTTAAATATGCCATTACAAGGGCTTTATTCCATTACAAGTTACAAGGGCTTTATGCCATTACAAGTTACAAGGGCTTTATGCCATTTTCAAGGACTTTATGCCATTACAAGTTACAAGGGCTTTATGCCATTACAAGTTACAAGGGATTTATGCCATTTTCAAGGGCTTTATGCCATTTTCAAGGGCTTGATGCCAACTTTCAAGTATGCAAGGGCTTTATGCCAACTTCCAAGGGCTTTGTGCCAACTTTCAAGGGCTTTAAGCCAAAATGTTATGTTCAAATTGATATGTGTAAGATGTTCAAGCTATATGTTTTAAGATGTTCAAGCTAAATGTTCAAGATGTGCAAGATGTTTAAGTTGATATGTTTAAGATGTCCAAGCTAATATGTTCAAGATGTTCAAGTTGTTATGTTTAAGATGTTCACGTTATATGTTTAAAGATGTCTAGGCTAAGATATTTCAAGATAGAGCCTAAGATTATTACGAGGTAGCACAAGGACTTATAGCCATTATGTCTATGATATTTATATTACAGGATTAAAGACTTATAGTCATTGTGTTTATGACGCTTATGTTGTAGAAATAAGGGCATGTAACCATTATATTTATGTTGCAGGATTGGGCCTAAGGCCGTCATGTACTTAACACAGAATCAGACTAACTATGTGAACTCTGCATTTTTATATGCGCTGATGTGTATTATGTTTTAAGTTAAGCATCATTTTAATTATGTATTACTATTCACTGAGCCCGGCTCATTATCTGTTATGTTTGTTTCTGTAGGTCACCAAACAGGTGGTCAGTTCTAGCCAAGACGCCACTTTCTTTGTCAACCCTCATATGTCCAGGCACTACACCAGCCATTGATTTTGTTAAGCAGTTAAGATGTTGGTTAACTTATGAGTATCCATTTAAGGTTGATGTATATAATTTCCATATTTACTTTTGTGTATGCCCAGTTATAAGGCAGGGAATGTAACTGATTATGCATAAGCTCCGGGTTATAGTTTGGAATTTTATTTATCCACTATAATGCATGTAATGAATGAGATCCTGGCATGTAGAAGTAGCTCAATGGAGTTTGTTTCTATTGTCAAATTTTGATAATTAATGCTTCCGTTCAGGCCCCATATGATATATATATAACAGGTTAGGTGTCCGTTCTAAAGTAGTCATGCCCGAACTTTTAGGGGCGAGTCTAGGGTGTGACAGTGGCAGCGGAGGGGTGGAGTTGGAGGGGTTGGGAGAGGAGGAGAAGGGCACTGGTGGTGGCAGTTGCGGGGTTTGGGGAGAGGATGCTGGTGGTGACAACAATTCATCTAGTTGTCAAGCCATTCTCAACTTCTAGATTTGTTTCAAATTGATGACACATTGGCAGCGCCAATAGATCCGTCCAAACACACAACCAAAGACAATACAAAAAAATAGCCACACATTGAAATCAGCTCCACACATTGAAATCAGCAAAGCAGATAAAGCAAATACTTATAGATTCATAAAGGAAGCATAGCATTTCAGTTCATGAAGTCAAAAATGTAGAAATCCAACAAGGTTTAACTGCCAAACAAAAATTAACAAAAAATAACCATAGGTTTCCTTTGATACTATGGAAAGTGAGAAAATCCTGTCTACTGAGTATTAGTGGCCCTAGTGTAGATCTGCTGGCTTGCATGAGCAGACACCATCCTAATGGAACCTCTTGCCATCAAATCCTTGATTGCCTTGCGTGCTAGGGATCCATTAATCTGAAAGTGGGGCGAAGAAAAATTATCAATAAAAACTCACTATTGACTTAGACATATAAATCCAGTGCGCAGACGTGCACTCCAATTATAATGGTCTAGAAACACTACAATTTACAACCACAGATAAAGAAGGAAGAATTCAAGCATACCCTCAATCTGTCAGACAGGATCGATGGAGTGACAAGCTTGTACTTTGAAGCTTCTGAAAGAAGCTTATCATATGTTGCCTTGTCAAAAAGGACCATGTTGTTTACCTTCTCCTTTTGCTTGCCTTTACTCCATTTCTGTACAAAAAAAACAGTTAAATTAGAATTAGAATACTAAGAGATTGCTAAGCTATTGAACTCGGTAAACCCATAAAGACAACAGCATTTCAATGATTTGTGAAGCGCATAATAATTGTTATATAAAAGGCATAGTATCATAGTAATTCCAGGAATTTCACTACTTGGTGCAGAATAAATGTAAAATGCAAATAAAGCCGTATAGCACTTGAGCAAAAACAATAATCACAACCAACAACCATATGTAAAAGATCATTGATTATGAATATTAGATAATTGATCACAAATTCACAATATCTAGCATACATAAACTAATTCAGACAATGAATTTCTCATAAAAAGATAATTGATTATGAATATTAACAAATAGGTAAACAAACCCTAATCATTATGTAAACTGAACACAGCCATCATAAAGAGAGTCTGAATCAACAATGAGTTTGACAACCATAAACACCCAATTCAATGCCATTAAGCCCTAAATAATACAAAAAGTGTACTTCAATTAGTAGTCATTTCATACTCCCAATAGGTACATCAAGCAAACCCTTACCATTGATTCATCACATCACATCACAAACGAGGTTCCAAGTTTCTCAGATTTGCTAAGAATAATACCCAGAAAACCCAAAAGAAAAAACCTTAAAATCAGAAATCAAGCAAATGATTCCAAAGAACCAAATTTCTTACAACAATTGATTCTATTTCAGCAATGTATTATTAAACGCAATCTGACACATAATGAAAAACACAACAACATTCACATGTAAAACCTCAACAATCAGCAATGAAGTAACAAATCAAGCTCTCAAATTTAACACAAATAGAACTTCACAAACCCTAACCCTAACAAACCCATGATTCTTACCTTCTTTTTCTGCTTTCCTCCGCCAGATTTCGCGGGCTTCGACGACGGCGGAGCCTTTTCCTTCTTCGGGGCCTAATAACAACAAATAAACAAAGTGCTTTGCTTTCTCAAATTAAAAACACAAAAACAGAGAACACAAAACGAACATTAAAGAGTTATAATTTGTTAGTTATACCATGACGATTTTTCTAGGGTTTTGGCGGAGCTCTTTTGGTGAAGCTGCTGCTGCTGGGATTTAGAGCGCCGTGAAGAGTTCAGATAGGGCAACAAACAGAGTATATATATATATATATATAAATGCGTATACCATACTTGATTGATATTGATAAGAAAAGAAAAAAAAATAGGATTTTGTGAAATATGATTATTTACACAAAAATTCTTAAACTTTTGAAAAATATTATTTTTGTCTTTTAAATTATACTTTTAAACTATTAAAATGTATCATTTTGTTTCCTAAATTATAAAAGTATATAAATAAATCTCTTAAATTATTGAAAAGTATCACATTATGCCTTAACGGAAGAGGGCAAAGTGAAACACGCCAATAATTTAGGGGGTTTATTTGTATATTTTTATAGCGTAAGAAACAAAGTAATACTTCTCAATAGGTTATGGAGTCTATTTGTATGGTTTTATAATTCAAAAATCAAAGTGATACTGTTTAATGGTTTAAAAAAATTTCGTGTAAATAATCCTATGAAATATGGTACGAATTTATTTTGGAAAAATTTATTTATAAGTCTTATTATGAAAGCTTGTTTAGTGTGAAGTCTTGTGAAACTTTTTATAGAGTCTAAAGTCCTATTTAGATAGGAATGTATTCCATGATATTCTATATTGTGTAAATCAGTTGTAATAGTAGATTATTATATCCCTACTTTGTTTTATTATTGTGCATTTTATTCTCTTTCTTATATCATGTTTGGTTTCGAATGCTACACAGGAATGGTCATTTTCTCCCGCCCCGCCCCGCCCCGCCCCGCACTCGCATTCCCCACCCCGCTCCACACTAATTTTCTCCACCTCGATTAAGAAATGGGATGGGGATGAATTTTGCTTCCCCCGCCCCCTTCCACCCTAACCTCATCTTGATTATATTTCCTATTAAATATACTTATATGTATATAATATATATAATTTATTTATTTTTCATCATAATAAAGTTAAAATAGTAAAATATTATGCTTAATATTAATTTTTATTCATTTATTTTCTATCTTATATAATATAATTTTCATTAAGTATAAATTATTATTCATAATATACTATATTATCATTCATTTTTATTAATATTTTCATTTTTTAATTTAAAAAATTAACCCGCCTCCTGTCCCGCACCCACTTCGCTTCTATCACCCTCCCGATTTATCTCACTCCCGATATGATACAGGGCGAGAGCGGGGACGGATTTCTATTTACCCGCCCCAAATCCCATCTGTAAGTATCCCTACATATTACATTTAAAAGGTTACAGTTGTTAATTGAAAATTTAAAATACAAACAACGGTAAAGTATGAGAATGTCACGTTGGGTTTGAGATGTTATATGTTACATTTAAGATATTACATTATTCATAATTCAACAATGAAGTATTGGAATGTCACATTAGGTTTGGGATAAGAAGCATATGGGAATGTCACGGTGAGTTTGGGATGTTACATCTTACATTTATATCGGATTTTGAATGAGAAGCATATGAGAATGTCACGTTAAGTTTGGGAATGTTATATTGGATTTGAGATGTTACATGTTATATTTATGCTTTGAGTTTTGAATTTCAAATTTCCAAACATATAGATATGGCCACAATCTATGATAACATTAGATTTCCTATATATAATATTGCCATTAATCAAGTTATTTTGAATTTCAGAAGCAAATGGGAATGTCACATTGGACTTGGGATGTCACATGTTACATTTTCGTTTTAAATTTCAAATTTCCAACCATATGGGTATAATTACAATCTATGGTAATATTGGATTTCTCTTATATGGTATTGTCATTAATAAAAAAAAAAAATTAATTTCAAGTTTCTAACTATATAGATATGATCACAGTCTATAGTAATATTAGATTTCCCATATATGGTATTATCATTAATCAGGTTATTAATTAATTAAGATTGAGGGTAGATGTGTCTATAAGAAAATCACAGGACCTATTGGATTATAAGTTTTTTCATAAGCCCATATCTTGTATAAGTCTTCTAAATAGGACTTACAAATAAAGATAATGTTAGGGATACCAAATATATTACTAAATATCTCACATGGGTGTGGTGTCCACAATTTTGTAGACCATGTGAGACATTTAATTATTTATTTGGTAAAAAATTTGGGGCCTATACATTTTCCTAAACTAATGGCTCTCATTAAGTTTGAATCTAAAATTTTACTCACTTTAATACAAATGCCTTCTCCACAACCACTAGTATATTAATAGTTAAATTATACTTAAACTAACGGCTCTCGTTAAGTTTTTTTTTTATTTGAACAAGCTCTCGTTAAGTTCGAATCTAAAATTTTACTCACTTTGATACAAATGCCTTCTCCACAACCACTTTTGAAAACTTGAAAGTACAACGAAGCCAAGTCAAGTTGAGCGGATCCAATCTAAACTCCGTGACACATTCTTAATCCATATGAATGTACATATGATACATACCTTTTGAAAATTGATGGTTTAAGCCCTATGTGAGTTGTTGAGAGTGATTCCCTTCCTTTTTGTTTTTTAGAGTAATTTTCATTGGTTTTGTTGGAACGACTTACAATTACACATTCACAAGTTGGATTTATTAGCTTTTGGTACACTCTTTTTTATAAGTTAAAAGTTAATAATTAGAAGCAATAATTAAAGTATTTTTCTATCTATTTCTCAATAATCAATCATTTTCAACTTATTTAAGATCTTTTTACCTCATAAATTATAAATAAAAAAAATGCATCAAACATTTTAACATAGTTTTAAAAAAAATTAAAAATTTATAAAAATAATTCCATAAGCTGCACCAAACCATTCTATTGTCAACCACTTCAAACCAATGTTACATTTGTGTTACTCCTGTTTAGTATTTGGGTTTAAGGTTTCACACTAAACAAACCTTAGTCATAAAATGACCAATTTGGATGTGATTGAATTCTTGGGCCCAATAACATTAGGCCTGACCAGCACCTTGCAAAATTTGCACACCTATCCAGTAAGAATTTCACATTTGGGTAACTAAAATCTTTGTTCATGCATACCCTAAAACTTTAGGTCAAATTTATTTTGAATTACTTTCTTCAGGTTTTGGGTATGCCACATTCCATTCCAGATTATTTAGATGCTTATACCTTTAACAGTTTTGACTCTTACAAAGTCGATGGGATTTGTCGTTTCTCCGTTGTCTTAACAATCACTTCAAAAATATATATTATTCTTTTTAGACTTCAAAATATTGGCAATTTCAAACTCATATATTCTGTGTAATATATTATACCTTAATAGATAGTTTTTTAGTATATCTTTTGTATTGTGTTTGATTGAGGGATTTGAGAAGGAATTTGAAAAGAAAAAGGAAAAATACATATGAAATCAAGTGAAATACAGATATATTTTATTCACATTTCACTTACCTTTTTCATTTTCCTTTCCAAATCCCTCCTCAAATTCTCTAATGGTGTGTTTGGTTGGGGGATTTGATGAGGGATTTGAAAAGAGAAGGGGAAAAGGTGTGTGAAACTAGGTAAAATGTAAGATTTTTTTTTTCATATTTCACCTAACTTTTCCTTTTCCCATTCCAAATCCCTCTTCAAATCCCTCAACCAAACACAGTGTAACTAAACATAACATAAAGGAGCATAATTCTTTCTAGGACACTTTGTTTGTTTGTTTTTTCTTTTTTTTGTCCGAGGTATAAATCCTTTACGTAGGAGAAAAATTTTCGAAGTATGAACTTTAAGGTACGGGATGAGGTGATTGGGGAATTGGCATCCTGTTTAAATTATTCATTTTTTCATGGATAATTTTGGTTTTTAACTTCTATCCAATTTCTTAACACATAATTGACATGACATAAATAAAAAAATTTAAATAGTATTCTAAAATTAATACAAGAGATAAATTACAAAAATTCTGAATATAATTTGCCCTATAAATAATTTCAAGTGCATAGTTCAATAGCAATAGCAAGTGGTGTTTCATCCAAAAGTGATGATATATTCATCTTCAATGTGAGAATTTTCACTTTAAGAAAGTGTGAAAGTTATTAGTTGACTCAAATATAGAGAAAGACAGAGATTGAAAAAATAGCATATTAAGGTTGGGTTTGATAATTGATTTTTTTAAGTAGTCTTTTTGTTGAATTTTTTTCTACTAGATTAGACCGATTTAATTTTTTTAATGATTTTTTTCTAATTAAAAAAAAATATTTGGATTCTTCTAAATTAGATGAATCTAAAAAGACAAACTTTTGACACAATTTTTTTTTTTTTTTTTTAAATGTGACTTTTCTACAATAGATTGAGAAATTAAAAAAAAAAAAAAAAAAACTGTTTCGGCCCATGCTAAAAGTTTCATGGGCTTAATTGACAAACCAAATGAGGAGGAAGAGGACTGTCCTTGTCTTAATCAAAGCAAGGGTGAAACCATAATTTTACATTGTGCCACTTGTTAATCTCTCACTAATTTAATCATGTAATTTTCATTATCATTATTTAACTTTATACTCCATATCTTATCTTGTCGAGGTCGGGAGGTGGAAAGAGTTTATAAAATAACTAAATTTTTCTCTAGTACAACGGGCTGGACCGTTGAGTTAGATTCGTGATGACTACCACAAATCCTATTCCAATGATATGATCGGTTCATTTTGTATGGCCTTATAGATAATTATCATACTAAAACCTATAATTAATTCGTTATCGGAAAATAATGGTTTTTCAATAACTTTAATTCGAAATTAAGGTGAGACCCAACCATCGATTGATATGGGTCTGAGTGATTTATATTCTCTTAAGTGAGAAGATTGTAATATAAAAATAATGAGCCGAAACCATTGAGTTGTGAATGAGAATTGTGTCATAAAGTGAGCATCAATAAAGTTGGGTTTAAATTTGGATTTAGTCTTGATTTGGACTGGGCCTAGACTTGTACTTATACATGTGCTGGGTTTAGTCTTAGACTTGAACTTGGACCTAGTCTTGAGTTTTGGGTTAAGCTTTGCTGGGCTCAGTTTGTGCACGTGTTTGAGATTGGGCTTGGATTGGGTTATGACCCAACACCCGTATCCATTTTGCAATCTATCTAGTTTAATTCTCAAAACTTATGCATTATATACATATTATGATTTATATAATGGTTTTGGAGTTTTAAACCTTTGTGACTCTAGCCCTAATGACTAGAGTTGATGACATTTGATAACCCCATTAATATTAGCCTTCAAGACTAAGGCTCTCCTTACTAGTCTAAATAAAGGTCTTTCTCCTCTAACTTAGTAGATTGTTTTAGAGGAGTTTTGTGATGGAAAATGAGATAGTGTTTTGAGACAAAAAGTTGGAGATAGTTTTTTACACCAAAGAATTTGTTTCCTTATCTTCTTTTGTTAGCTTCTTCTTTGATTCTTGTTAGAGAGGGTGCATCCATTATCAAGTTCGCCGAACCTATTCAAAAAATACTTCTATATTAGCTGGTTTCGACCGTCGTATCCTGGGAGACAAACACCGAAGTACCTCCAGCATCCCTCAGGAGGCGGTGAATCTATTTTAAGAAAACTATCTAATGTAGATTTCAGTTTGCTTCTTTTCTTATCATTTGTTTTTAAATTTTTCAATATTTATTTTACAAAGATGAGTTCTAATCTTTAGTTATCTATGTTAATAATTTGTTCTATTAATAATGTAATTTAATTCATTTCTATATTTTTAATTGTGTCGTTTATTCTGTATTTCATCTTTTTAATAAAAAAAATTATTTTATCATTTCTATTTAATTTATTTTATATATTTTTCAGGAAAAAAATACCAACACCCACAAACCCAACTAAATGCTGTGGATTGGAGACAGGCTGTCTTTTTAGGACAATCATCCAAACACAGTTAAGCAAAAGCATGATGTGTCAAGTATTTGGATGTTCGATTTCTAAAACCCACAGATCAATCCCCATACTTCTTTAATAAAGAGATAAGATCACTTTTTGGTACAAGTAGGCAAAGTTTTCTTCTTTTTTTTTTCTTTATTAAAAGATTCTTTCAACAAAGAAAGTGAGGCACAAAAAAAAGAAAAGAAAGGAATAATGTTATGTTACATATATATGACATATAGAATGAGGATTGTAATTAGAGGATCAGAAGCTCCTATGTATGCATATGGGATTTACTAATAACAAGCAAAAATGGGAGCCAAAGAAACTGTGTTGTTCCTCATCATCCTCTCCTTCCACTTCTATCATTCGCCATCATTATTTTCTCTTGCAAACAACTTGCCTTCTTCAGGTATATTTCTTTCTTCTTTATATAAACTATCAATTTTTGTGTGTTTAGTCTCTAGAGTTTTTTTTATTTCAGTTCATACGGTTCAATAAGAAACGTTCATCCCAATTAGTAGTGTTGAAAGCGTAGCTTAAGAGGCAGAAAGATAATTTTACAATTTGGACAACTTAAATCATATAACAAAATGCTCACCCTTCCCACTCTGTCATCCTCTGCCTATCCCAAACCTCACTTAATTGGTTCAAATTATGCAATTACCTGTTTTTTCAACAAATTAATTGTTACTGATTTGGACAACCGTCTCCAATCGGACCACATGAGCTGAAATCATAAATTTACAACTCCCTGTCTCTCTTTTTTTATGAAAATAAAGCAATTCATGAAATGAAACCAAACTAGAAACTGAAATTCTCCCTTTGTTTCTCTGTTTAGTGCAACCTCTTTGCTGACATGACTCATGTTTAAGCTAGTTCTACAATTTTCAAACTACCTAATTCATATAAAAAATTTAAAAAAAAAAGAGGTTATAATATAAATGAATTTCTGATAAGACTTTTTTATTATTAGACACGAAAAAAAGGGTCTCACATAGATTTTTTAATATAAATTCTACTAATTTTGTGTCTCGTGATAAGAAAAACTGAAATTAAATGATGTTTACAATTACTAAATTCATATTTGATCAATTTACATCTAGACTTTGTTGCATCCATGTCTCACCGCACGTGCAGCCAATAGTTAAGAGGTTTAATATGGGAAGTTTATTAGAATAATTTTTGAAGGTTTCATCTTCAACTCTTCAAAGCACAAAATTATTCGGGCTTAACACATATACATGTTTGCGAATAATTTTATGTATCTGGAATTTATTTATAAAGTGTTATATTGTATGACAGATTGAATAGGTTAGACTTCTCTATCATCAGAATATATATATATATATATATGAAAAGATTTCAATTGCAGAGAATAAAGTCATCACTTTCTTTGTCTTATAAATTCTTACCCCTTTTTGAAAAACCCTGTGCTCAAAAGAATCAAGCAAAGGATGGTGGTGCCACCTTTTCTGCCACTAGTTTCTGAGTTGGATATTGTTCCAAATTCCTGATGAGTCTTTATGCACAACTCAAATCAGGATATTATGATTATGTTTGGTGTAAATTGTTTATAATTTTTTTATTTTAAAAATTGTGCCAAGAGTGTTTTATGTAAGTTCTATCTATAGTTTATAGAATTTTAATAAAAAGTTGGCATCGAACAAACCCTGTGTACAAGCAATTATTAACCAAATTGTATAAACAGCTAACATACCATTAGCTCAAGTGCTTATGGAATTTCTATGTAAAATCATCACATGTCTAGCGTACATAGGTGTGAAATCTTTTGTCTTTGGTCATTTTCACATCATATCATATTTTAGATTTATGTCGAATCCTTTTTTGTACTAATTATGTCAAGTATTCTGACACTAACTTAACATACTAATAATATACGTCAACTAAACATGACACAGGTAATAAAATTAACAAACATTAACACACATGATTCGGTTTCGTGATGGAAATTTCCACCCCTACATCAAACACAAAATCAACTAATCAAAATCTTTGATCTTGAGTGCAAAATTTTACAGTGACAGCTGAACTTAAATCCACATTGCATCTACAGCTCTTTTGCAGAAAAATGTAGGTGATACAGAATTGGATAAAGATAGTAGTAGCTCCACTCATGGTGGTGGAAATGGAATAGCCCACCGCAGCAATTATGCCTATAGTACCAGTACCAGAGGTGGTGGTGGCGGCAGCAGAGGAGCAAGTGGCGGCCGATCAGGCGGCAGTAGTGAGGAAGGAAATGGAGGTAGCTCCACAACCCCTAACACAGCAGCAGGCACTGCTGTCATTCCCTTATATGCAGCCGGCGCTGCCAATGGCCACCGCAACACCCACCACGGCGCTGGCAGCTGCAACCAGAGCTGCGTAGATGTTTCCACTTTGTGTGCTCTAATCTTGGCATCTCTTGTTGTACATATTTATGTAGTACTTGGAGTCGAAAACCTAACTAAGCCCGTGTAAAATGAAGAGTTTCTTAATTCATAATGCTATGCACTTGAAAAAACAAAAAATACCTGTAAAATAAAATATACAGAGTAGATTCATTCTAGGTGTGAATCTATGTCGTATACTTCTAATGCTTATTTTGAAAGCATAGCTTTTCTGTTCTTGCTTTACCATGTTAGTGGAGACTCTTATGTTTTAGCCTTTTCATTTACAAGTCCTTTTTCAACCAATGTATTTGCTTTCAGTATTTTATGCATATCTAGGGAGCGTTTGGAAAGTTATTATTTTAGTAGTTTATTTTAATTTTTAATTATTTTAGTAGGTTAAAATTTTTATGTTTGAAAAGATGGTTGAATTTGTTTATAGTTATATATGATGTTTATGAGAAAAAAAGTGAAATAAATATAGATTTGATATATCATTTTATCTTATTAGCTATTTTAACCTTTTTTTTTTTTTTTTTTTTTTGAATTTTAACCGAAAGAAAGGCTAAAATCCAACTTGCCAACTACTTTTTAGGCTTTTTGATTATTTGACTATTTTAATAAATTATTTTAGTTTTCAGGTTTGGAAAGGTGTGAATTTTTTGTTGAATTGTTACATTAGAAAATGTGTTTCAAAGGTTGGTGTTATACAAAATGACCAAAGTGCCCCCTAAAAAAAAAAAAAAAAAAAAAAAAAAAGTAATCAACGACGGGGCAGTGATGACACCTGCCACCGCCAACTTTTTGGATTTATGATACAAATATATTACAGAAATATTTATTTGTGAGAAATGAAAAATGTACATGTTAGGAATAAAAAATAAATTGACATATTTATAAATAATTGTTATATTAATTAATGTACTAACAAATCTCATGACATTATATTTTAACCTCACCCATTATACAAATTATAAGTATTTAAAACTTCTAAAATTATTACTAATCATCTATTAGTACATTTAATATACAAATTAGTACATATGGCATTATTGATTTATAAGATAGTTTACTTGTAATTGTCAAATAAGACTTTTAAAAAAAATGATAAATTTCTTTACTTGAACAAACTTCGAATTAAATTAAATTATAAATTTGAGCAATATTTGAATTTTAATTATAAAATTTACGAATTACAAAAAACTGCAAAATTGTAACAAATTTCAATTGTCCTTATACAAATTAGAAAATAAAATAAAATTATTACTGAAATTGCCTAGAACTTTACCTTTTAATTATAGAAATTACGAATTAAAATGAATGACAAATTTGTATGGAATTTTACTGTTATCGATAAAACATTATGGGTTAACTTATTAAACTGGCAACTTTGTCCAAAATTTGACTGTTAATGTTTAAAAATTAGAAATGCAAATAAAATACGAGTACCCTACCCCCAAAAAAAAAATCGATATACAAATTACGAAGCAAGAAAAAAAAAATTGCAATTTCTTTTATGAAATTTGACTTTGCATCAAATTTTGAACTTCCCATTAGGTTCAAAATTTGACTTTCAGTTATACCAATAACGAAGTTTTAAAAATGACAACTTTGTTCCAAATTTAACTTTTAATTTTTAAATTTACGACTTAAATTAAATTACAAATGTGATAGAAACTTGATTTACAAATGTAAGAATTACGAAATACCCACATTTCCAAGTTCTTTAGAAACTTGACTTTTCATTCCAAAATTTATGAATTTACATGCAAATCGTAATTTTGTACGAAATATGAGTTTTACTTATAAAAATTATGAATTACAATTGTAAAATATGTTGAGAGAGTGATATTAAAAGAGTAAGTAAGCTCTGTGATTCAATATATGCAGAAACTGTAAGAAGAGGCTCCATTATATAGGAGCTGCTATACAACATCATCATGAGAGAAAAACATATAAAAGAGAAAAAAGGGGCCGAAAGCAACCGAAAGAAGAATCCTATTTTAATCCTATAGCTAGCTATATGGCTGTAGTGATTGCATTAATATATTATACATTAATATATACATTATACATTAACAGCCCCCCTCAAACTCAAGGAGGACAAACATCAACCAACTGGAGTTTGGAGACAAGTTCAACAAGGTGGCCAGGAGAATGAGCTTTGGTGAAGATATCAGCAGGTTGATCAATAGAAGAGATCAGATGGAGATGGACAGTACCACGAGTGACGTGTTGACGAATAAAATGGCAGTCAATCTCAATGTGCTTGGTGCGATCATGAAAAACATCATTGTGAGCAATTTGAAGAACACTGTGATTGTTAAAAAAGAGGTCAGTAGCACCAGAGGAGTAACACCCATGTCAGCAAGAAGCCAACGACGCCAGAGAAGCTCCTGAGTAGTATCAGCAAGAGCACGGTATTCGGCCTCGGTACTAGAATGAGCAGTAAGAGATTGTTTCTTGCTGCGCCAAGAAATAAGAGAATCACCCAGGAAAAAGCAAAACCCAGTAGTAGAGTAGCGGTCAGTAGGATCTCCAGCCCAATCAGCATAGGAGAAAGCACGAAGCTGGAGAGATGAGCTGGCGGAATAATGAAGACCATGAAACAGGGTGCCTTTGAGATACCGAAGGATACGAACTAATGCAGCATAATGAGGGGTACGAGGAGCTGACATAAGCTGGCTGACAATATGAACGGCATAGGCAATATCAGGACGAGTAACAGTGAGATAGACAAGACTGCCAACCAACTCACGATATAGGGTAGCATCTGAGAGAAGAGTGCCATCAAGAGGTGTAAGACGACTCTGAGGCTCTAAGGGAGTGGAGGCAGTCTTGCAATCCGTAAGACCAGCACGTGTGAGAAGATTGGAGGTATACTTAGGCCTCGTTTGGGAACCCTCCATTTTAGCCAAAAAGCCAAAAAGTTACTAAATTAGCCAAAAAGCCAACAACCCATACTAAAAAGTCAAAAATTCTCTTTTCTCTCTACTTTTTGCACATCTTTTCGTAAAAAGCCAAAAAGTCATCCCAAACATACTAGTTTTTTTTAGCTCATATTTTAGCCAAATAGCCAAAAAGTTACTAAATTAGCCTGTTCCCAAACGGGGCCTTAGCCTGAGAGAGAAAAGAACCCGTAGAATCATGAAAGATTTCAAGACCCAAGAAATAACTGAGAGAACCAAGGTCTTTCATCTCGAAATAATGGCTAAGAAACTGTTTAAGGTGAAGAATACCATCGATATCATCACCGGTGATAATCATGTCATCCACATAAAGCAGAAACAGGGTGGTCCCTTGAGCTGTTTGCCGGAGAAAAAGAGCAGTATCATAAGAGCTGGAGGTGAAACCACATTCATGAATAGTAGAGTTGAACTTGGCAAACCAAGCGCGTGGAGTTTGTTTTAGACCATATAAAGCACGCTGAAGTTTGCAGACTTTATGAGGTGGATAAGTAGACCCAGGGGGAGGTTGCATATAGACCTTCTCAAGAAGAACACCATTAAGGAAAGCATTTTTCACGTCCAATTGATAAAGATCCCATTGGCGGGTGGTAGCAACAGCAATCAAGTTGCTAACAGAGGTGAGACGAGCAACAGGAGCAAAGGTCTCCTCATAGTCAATACCATATTCTTGGTTGAAGCCTTTGGCAATAAGGCGAGCTTTGTAGTGCTCAATAGATCCATCAGAACAAGTCTTGATTTTGTATACCCATTTGCAGCCAATGGCAATCTTGCCAGGAGGAAGATCAACAATGTCCCAAGTATGAGTTTTGTCTAAAGCCTGTAATTCATCAGTCATAGCATGCTGCCAAAGAGGATTAGAGCGAGCCTTACGATAGGAGGTTGGTTCATAAGTAGAAAAAGCAGTAGAACCAACAATAAAGTCACGAAGACGAATAGAAGGTTGGGTTACCCGGTGTGGTCAAGCAGAGGGAGAAGAAGCCAGAGGAAGAGACTCAACAGGAAGGGAGGAGCCCGAGGGTGCAAGAGCAGGACCATCAGAGTGAGCAGGTGCATGGGACAAACCAGTAGGCAAGGCGATCTCGAGAGAGGCTGGCAAGGGCGGTAGAGTAAGCGTATCAGAAAACTCGAGAGAGGCTGGCAGGGGCGGTGGAGTAAGCTCATCAGAAAATAGATCTGTGGAAGGGTCAGTAAAAAACAAAGAAAGTGAAGGAACGGACAAACGGAAGAGAAAGAGAGAGGAAAACATTTTGTGTTCTCAAAAGACCACATGATGAGAGATACGAAGTCGCTGGGGCAGAGGATTCCAACAAGGATACCCCTTGTGTTCAATACCATACCCCAAGAAGCAACAAAGGCGAGAACGGGGTTCAAGTTTGGTACGTTCATGAGGTTGGAGAAGAACAAAACAGGCAGAGCCAAAGACTCTAAGGTTGGTGTAAGGGGGACGGGTGCCATGCGGATGCTCATAAGAAGTGTGATTATGAATGACAGGTGTAGGGATACAGTTGATAGTGTAAGCAGCAGTGAAAGCTGCCTCTCCAAAAAAATGTTCCGGACAAGAGGAAGACAGAAAGAGAGTGCGAGTAGTGTCGAGAATATGCCGATGTTTCCGTTCAGCACGTCTATTTTGTTGAGATGTACTGGGACAGGAATGATGAGGTTGAGTACCATGACTCTGAAGGAAGGAAAGAAAGTCAAAATCTTTATATTCCATGGCATTGTCGGAGCGAAAAAGCTTAATAGTTTTAGAAAATTGTGTTTTAACCATTGCAGCAAAATTGTAATAAAGTTGTTTGAGCTCAGAGCGATTTTTCATAAGAAACAACCATGTAAAACGGGAAAAATCATCTATAAAAACAACAAAATAGCGTGTGCTGCCCATAGTGGGAGTATGAGAGGGTCCCCAAATATTAGAATGGATGAGATCAAATGGTACAAGAGAAACAGAGTCACTTTTATTAAACGACAAAACAGGTTGTTTGGCAAGTTGACAAGACACACAATCTAAAGCATCAGAACTTACAGGACCTAAATGACCACTAGAAATTAAAGATTTTAAACGACCAACAGAAAGATGGCCTAAATGACAGTGCCAAAGCTGAAAATGAGATAAAAGAGGAGCAATGGTAGCAGTGGTAGGAGCGGTGATCTGAGAGGAATCCGGAACATGAAGATGGATGAGTTCGTAGAGACGTCCATGCTTACGACCTATCCCAAGAGTTTGCCCCGTCCGAGGGTCCTACACCAAACAACCAGTATGAGAAAAGGTAACAATTAGACCATGCTCACATAATTGAGTAATGGAGATAAGATTTAAAGTAAGAGCAAGCATAAGATATACATGGGATAAAGATAAGTGAGAGATGGAAACAAAACCAACATGACTTACAGACAGAAAAGACCCATCAGCAGTATGGATAGAAGGAACATGAGGAGTAGAAGAGAGAGGAGTAAAAATAGTAGGGTCAAAGGTCATGTGATTACAACAAGCGGAGTCAAAGTACCAGGAAGTGTTACCTGCAGTGACAGACAAAGCAGTAGATGGAGGACTACTGGAATTTTGCCAAAAATGTTAAAACATAGCTTCGACATCTGTTTGAGAGAAGACTGGAGTGGAAGGGTCTATAGGGACAGAGGAAGGTAAATCCTTTGAGGCAGCAGCAGCAGTGTGTTGAGCAGGCATTGGTTTAAACGGAGTCCCAAAACGGTGAGAGTTGCTGCGGAAAAAATTCCCGATAGAAGGACCATTGCGAGAGGCACGGGCGGGATTGCGGAAGCAATCTTGCTGGAGATGACCAGGACCAGTCTTCTTACAAAACCGACAAAGACAAACTGGACAATTAACCAGAAAATGAGTCGATGGAAGACTGCGGTTTTGACAGTAGTTGCAGAGAGTTGACTTCAGTGGTGAAGGTGGTGAAGGAGAACTTCGAATCTGGGAAGTAGCAAGAACAGAGTCCACAGGGTGCGGATGGAGAGTACCAAACCTGGTTTTCTTTGACAGTAGTTCAGAAATTGCTTGCTCAAGAGTGGGTAAAGGAGTGCAATGAAGGAGAGATGCGCGTACTGGCTCAAAACAGGGAGTGAGAGCCATGAGAAACTGAACCAAGCGTTGTTGGTCACGGTAAGTAGTAAACAAGGTAGCATCCTTAGTACAATCCCATGGAGGTTCAGAAAGAGCGAGTTGATCCCAAACATAATACATTTGGGAGAGGAAATCATTAATATTCTGAGTTGTATCTTAGCGCATACGGTGAAGATGACTCAGAAGCTGATATTGGTGAGCAAGGCCAGTAGTTTGATAGCATTCTTGTGAAAAATCCCAGATGGCCTTGGCTGGAGAGGAAGCAGAGTCAAGTTGGAACCGACCAAACTGAAGGTTGATAGATGTAATAGAAGTATTGCGAAGCCAAGTGATGATCTGATAGTTTTTACTATCCCAATCCTCTAGACGATCAACATATTTGTCAGCGGATTCCATGGTGGCAGCGAATTCTGTGGTTGCTTGGATGGGTTTGCAAACATCCCCAGTGATGATGCACCAAAGTTTCTTTCCTTTGAGGAACCCGGACATAGCTTGTGCCCATAAGACATAGTTAGTCCTGTCAAGAACAACAGAAATAGGGTGGTTAGAGGAGTCCGGGCGATCCATGAGGGAAAAACAGTACTATCGAGGTAGAATCTGAAAAATCCGAGGGCACCAGTGAATGCAGAAGGTTCAAATTAGTGAGGAACTGGCCTGAACCGGCCAGAAAAGTCCAAAAATAAGGGTGAACCGGCCTAGGAAAGGTGCTGAGCCGGTTTGAGCTGAACCGGCTAGAGCCGAAGGCAAAGGCGTGTGCAAGTGGCGTGAGCCGAAGGCGAAAGCGGCGTGAGGCGTGTGCAGCGCGAGCGAGTGACGCGTGCGGGAGAGACGGCTCAAGCGGACGGCTTAAGCGGCATACGGACGCGTGTAGCGCGTAAGACGCGGAGAGAGGTGGCTCAAGCGATTGGTGGACACGTGGAGTACGTGGGACGTTGAAGGCGGAAGCAGGTGACGCGCCGGCAACAAATATGGCGCGTGAGGGCGCATGAGACGTCAGATGATGATGAATCTGGTGGCGTTGGATTCATCGTGAAGAGACAAAGGTTTCTATGTTGTCCAATCTGTAATTTAGATAAGAACGAGATATGCAACAATCTGCCAAATAGAAAATGTGATGCAGACGAGATACACAGCAATCTGCCAAGCAAGAAATGTGATGCAGCGGAAGAAGAGACTAGGAAAAACACCTGTGCTCTGATACCATGTAAAATATGTTGAGAGAGTGATATTGAAAGAGTAAGTAAGCTCTGTGATTCATATGCAGAAACTGTAAAAAGAGGCTCCATTATATAAAAGCTGCTATACAACATCATCATGAGAGAAAAACATATAAAAGAGAAAAGGGGCCGAAAGCAGCCAAAAGAAGAATCCTATTTTAATCCTATAGCTAGCTGTATGGCTGTAGTGATTGCATTAATATATTATACATTAATATATACATTATACATTAACAACAATAAATATATAATAATAGAACAATATCGTTTCCCATAATTTAAGTCCACAACGATTTGTTCTAGATTTTGAATAAATTTGCGTCCATAATTAAAAGCCATGCTACGTGGGTCCAATTATGACATCATACAACAAATTCCGAATATAGAACAATTATTTCACAATAGTCATTGATTGTGTATGTAAAACAAATGGTCGCGAATGTGAATGCAAACTCTTCCTATATCCACATCCGTGTCCCCAACCATGAGGCCATCGTCCATATTTTCTCCTCCTTCTGTGACGGGCATGTCATCCGGAACTAACGAATATCTGACATGTTCATTGTGGGTATTAGCAGCTATCTCATGTCTACGGATGAAATTGTGTAACGCTAGTAAATTTATATATAAGCAAATTATTGAATTGTAAGAAACAAATCTGTTTGAAGAACAGATTTACGAGAACAGATTTAAAAATTTTTAAAAAAATAAAAAATAAAAAATTGTAATATAATTGCGGAACAGATTTGAAAACACAAATGTGCAGAACAGATTAGTGTTAAAATCACAACAGATGTATATTACTATTAATTTTTTGTCGAATAGTTAATTTATGTATTCTACTCATAACCAAATTATTCAACTGTAAGAAGCAAATCTGTTTGAATAATACATTGCCAACAACAGATTTGAAAAAAAAAATCAGCAACGGTAACACCAAAGCAGAACAGATTTTCAAAACAGAAAGCTTCAGACCAGATTAGTTTTACTATCAACAAAAATGTATACTAGTTTCAACAGTTGTCACGCACTTCATTTATGTTTTGTACTCATAAGCAAATTATTCAATTGTATCTTTCAAATCTATCTGAAGAACATATTTACAAGAATATATTTCCAAAAAAAAAAAAAACACAGCAATATACCTGCAGAACAGATTATGAAAACAAAAATGTGCAGAACAGATTAGTTTATCACAAAAAATGTATATTAGTTTCAATTTCTTGTCGAACAGTTAATTTATGTTTTGCACTCATAAGCAAATTTTTCGACTGGAATAAGCAAACCTGTTTGAAGAACAGATTTAAATAAATAAATAAATAAAAAAAAAAAAAAGAAAGAAAGAAACACAGTAATATAACAGCAGAACAGCTTTTGCAAACAAAAATCTGCAGAACAAATTAATTTTCACATGGTGCACAAAAAAAGTATGTTAGTTTCAATTTTTGGTCAAACAGTTATTTTATATTATGTACTGATAAACAAATTATTCAATTGTAATTTGTCAAATCTGTTTGAAGAACAGATTTACAAAAAATAAAAAATAAAAAATAAACAGTAACATAACTCCAGAACAGATTTTGAAAACAAAAATCTACAGAATAGATTAGTTTTAATAGCAAAAAAAAATGTATATTAGTTTTAATTTCTTGTCAACCAATTAATCTATGTTTTGTACGCATAAGCAAATTAGTTAGGTGTAAGAAGCAAATCTGGTTGAACAAGAAGTTTCGAAGAACAGATTAAAAAAAAAAAAACAGTAATATAACAACAGAACAGATTTTGAAAACGAAATCTACAGAACAGATTACTTTTAACATCACAAAAAATGTATATTAGTTTCAATTTTTGGTCAAACAGTTATTTTATATATTGTACTGATAAGGAAATTATTCAATTGTATCTTGCAAATCTGTTTGAAGAACAGATTTACGAGAACAAAGTTACAAAAAAAAACACACACACACACAGTATTATAACTGCACTACAGATTTTCAAAAAAAATTAAAATTAAAATTAAAAATTACATAGATAGGAGCATCCATGTTTGAGGCATAACAACAGATTGGCTGGGTTGTTTTGCCCTAAAACTGGGAAAAAAGTTGAACCACTAATTAATTTAACAAAATTTCTATATTAAATTTAATAATGTTGCCAAACTGGTACTTTATATATATATATATATATTTTTTTTTTTTTGTACTTAAAAGATTTTGAAGAACATATTTTGAAAAGAAAAAAAAAAAATTTAAAAAGGGGCATCCATGTTTGAGGGATAACAGCAGCTTGGCAGGGTTGTTTTGCCCAAAAAATGGGGAAAATGTTGAACAACTAGTTAATTGAAGAAAAAATTAAATATTAAATTTAATACTCTGGCCAAACTGTTAATTTACATTTTCTGCTCGGAACTATTTTTTAAAATTGTAAGAAGCATCCATGTTTGATGAACTGATTTTTAAGAATAAATTTTGAAAAATTAAATAAAAAATTTACAAATGCACAAAAGATTTTGAGAAAAAAAAAAAAAAAAAAAAGAAGAGCAAAACAACAGCAGAGTCTCTGGGTTGTTTTGCCCAATTTTTGAGTCCCATAACAACTAAAACAGCAAATTTCAAACTACAAAATTTAAAAAAATTAAAAAAAAATAATAGGGAAAAAAATTCATAGGTGCAGATCGGTACTTGTACAACAAAATACGATCAATAGGGCACAAATTACAGTGCAATCCGAAACAGTGGAGAGTTAGCTGCATGGTTTGCTTGAGAGAGAGTCGCTGGAGTGAGATTCGTTGGAGAGAGGTACATTGAACATCTTCAAGCCCTTTCTTCAGTGGGTGCGAGAGATAAGAGCGTGTTGTCATGTACCGACTCATTAGAGGTGCGAGTTCTACACCAAGCGCCTTACAAATGCATTAATTTGTGAGCTGCAAGACAGGCAGGGTAGATCCTTCTCGCATCTCCTAGGTTGGTCCTTGGGTATATTGCACGAGGTATGCAATACCACTCGTGGAGCCGGCTTCTCGGAAGGATGACAAGCGCCCAATCCATGACAAAGTGGTATCAAAGCTAGGTTAAGGGCTCTATGATGGGGATGGTACGTAGGACTTACACCAAACACCTTCATTGTGGAGTCCATGGATAGGGTAACAGACAAGCATAGAGGCAGGCAAGGTAATGTTTTCCTAACAAGGACATCAGGGACTAGCAGTGGTAGCATGTCACGTATCAACTCATTGGGGGTGCGAATTTTACACCAAACACCTTGCAAACGTATTAGTTTGTAAGCGGCAAGACAAGCAAGGTAGATTTCTATTGCATTTCTTGGGTTGATCATTGGGCATATTACACGGGATATGCAATACGACGCATCTCTTGGGTTGATCCTTGGACATATTACAAGAGATATACAATACCACTCGTAAAGCCGGCTTGTTAAGAGGATAATAAACGCCCAGTCTGTGACAGTGTGCCTCAAAGCTTGCTCTGATATTGATATGAGCTTTATGTTTAGTCAAAGGGTAAAATGGTCTTTTCATCCTCTATTGCTTACCAGCTGGACAGCTTTTTTTCAGGCTCAGCAACAATGAGGCTAAATTGTTTTTTCCTCCAGCAGGCCAAAACAGCCTAAGCCACCGGTTCCCAAACATATGGTACAAAATATTGTAGGTATAACTTAATGTATGTATGAAGTACACCATAATAATTCAATCCGCTGGCTTAGCGGTTAATGGGTCAAAATTTGGGACTAATTGTAAACTCAGACATCTTGAATATTACTAGTGTTACACAGGCTTAACTTGTAGTCTGCTAGTGATCGACATGTATATGAGACTTACTCAAAAAATGGGTCCCAAAAAAAAAACGTTGGTGCCCCTACCACTATCCTTGTCCAAGAGCAAAATACCAGAGTTGTAACCATCAGCAACAATACACAACTCTTTTTCATCCCAACATAAAGAAGATATAATCAGTAATAAAAAGAAAAAAGAAAAAAGAAAAATAGGATAATTGGCCATGTTAATGGGCCATGTCAAGGACTAGTTGCCATAAACTTCTTCACTGAAACTCAGATCATCCACTCAGAACAACACAAATAGAGAGAGTTTTGTGACAACTCTCATCAGCAAATCTACCCCAATTCAGTTATTTCCTGCATACAACGAACATAATGGCGAACGCTAAATGCAATTTCAAATATTCAAATTAGATACACTGACATTTCCCTGATAGATTTTTACTAGTGATTTCAACAATCTACAGAACAACATGACTACAGTACCGTAGATAGATTTCAAAGGCTACCAATACAACTCAAAAATAAACAAATAACATACAGCACGTTCATCTCAGATTATATCCTGCAAATTATTGTGACCAAGAACCGATCACGGGGTATAACAGGTAAAAAGATTCCACATTCCAGCAACATACTTCATATACAGGACCACGTAAATTTTTTGTACACTGAGAGAACAACTAAAACTAGTTTTATTTATCCCATCAACATCTGAAACCTTTGCAAGCTATTAGCCACAGTATGACAATTAGGGCAATGACCGTTCCTCCTACCATCAGCTTCATTTGGAGATTCTGCAGCCACATCTTCCGTCGTAGTTGCCTTCCCTGCCTCTGGAAGCTGTCAGCCTGAATTCAAACACGTCACAAGCACATCATCAACAAATTTCCAATATTTTTTTTATTTTTTGACATTTCACCCACCAGACAATGCCAATGCATACCTGGAACTGGAGGTTTTCCGTTTTATCCACCAGGAGTTCAATTTTCTCCCCACGATCCAAAACCTGCAATGCAGGAAAAGACAAAATCATTTTTCAGATAAGCAATTGAAGACTCATGGTATCCACCTGACTAGGTCAGAGCCACATGGGAGAGGAGATCAAGTTCGTGGAGCTTTGGGGGATGATTTAAAGTTCGGTGAACTGGATAACGTGTAATGCATATTAAAATCACGACCCAGATCGTAGAGTAGAGTAGGATCATAGCAGAATGGTACAGAAGTTGTTAGGAACATAAGATCATGCATTGAGTTTGTATGATCCTATTCTTCAAATTATTTTTGCAAATTTTTTATGGATCTTTCCATTTTTTCACTTTTTAGCTCAAATAACAATAATAAATGAGTGCTGGTAAAAAAATAATAACAAATAAAGCTCACAACTCAATAAATGTCATGAATTAATCAACTTCGGTTTTGGTTTTCATTTACATTTTGCAACAAAATCCTAAATAGTTAAGGAGGTGACTATTTTGGAATATTTTGCGTTGAGCAATCCAACAAGGTATTATCAAAAGGAAAAATGATTTGTGAGCCGAAAGTCGAGCCAAAACCGACTGACATGTTCGACTTGAATTGGACAATGATATGATGGCCCACCACACCGCCCAATTCAAGTTGAACACGTCAGTCGGTCCCTACTTGAATTTTGGATTGAAATCACTACTTTGTTAAAAAAAAAAAAAAAAAAAAGTGTTGCAATATCTTCTATGTTTTGAAATGTACTTGAGATTTTGACTCACAGCACCTTGCTTCTCATTTTTATTTTTATTTGGTTTTTTAGTTATTTGGATTTTTTAATTCATTTTATAGCTTCATGCTATTGTTTGATCAATAATGATTAATCATTAATGCAAGTAGATATACTAATTTTGAAAGGGTAGTGCTATTCACAATCCCCTTTTTACTAAAAGCACTTCATTTTTGTCTTTATTATGCAAAATTTACAATAAAGTCCTTCATAAAATATAAAGGCCTTGTTTGGTTTGTGTTTTGAAATATTATTTCAAAAATAATTTTTTGGAGAGAGTTTAGAAAATTTCAAAAAAAAATTTGGTTGTATATTTTGAAAATAGTTTTGGAGTTTGGGATGATTTCATATGTTTTTGCAGTTGAATAGATAAGTGCGTGAAAGAAAAAGTGATTGAGAAGGAGAGACGAGAGAGAAAATGATTGATTAATGTGTAATACAGAGAAAAGTGATTTTAGATTTTTTTTTTTTTTTTTTTAAATTTCAACCAAACCTGTTTTTGGAATTTTTTTTTTCTCCAAAAACATGTTTTGAGAGACAAACCAAACATGCCCAAAGTGTTTCTGATGAAAAAGGAAGCAAAAATAGCACCACTGTTCTGCAAATGTAAGATACTTAATGAATTAATGTAAGGATTTTTATTGTTGTACACAACCATGAATTGTGCATTGATTATATTCTTGTTATCATTAGACAAATCTGACGTATTTAAGCCTCTCTTTTTTTCTTGGTTACGAAAGGGTGTGGGTTAGATGTGAACTATTTCCTTTTGGTTTGGTGTGTATGGATGAATGATGTTTGGTTCTATAACTTTTAGTTGTTGGATGTGGATGTCTGGTTGCTATGATGCACGGACACGGACACGGATACGGGACACGACATGGATACGTAAATACGTAAATTTTCAAAAAATAGGGGACACGACACGTTGGGGACACGTTTAATATATATAATTTTATTTATTTATTTTATATCTAACATTTAAAAAAAATATTAATTCTTATAAAATTACAATAATAATAAAATTAATAAATATATTACCTAAATTTTTTTAATAAAAATTGATTTTTTTTTTAAAAAAAATAATTTATTTTATAAATTTGAATAAAAACATGGATATAAATAATAAAAGAAAATAAATAATAAAACAAAAGAGAAGAGAATAAAATAAAAATGGATATAAATAATAAAACAAAAGAAAGAAGAAAAAAAAAAAAAAAAAAAAGAGAATAAAAAGAAAAGGGGGCAAAATGAAATCAGACACAGAGAAGAGAAGAAAGAGGAGACAGGAGAGACGAAGAAAGAAGGAAGACAAAAGACCAAGACAGAGGAAGAGGAAGACGAAGCAAAGACGAAGACAGAGGAAGAGAAAGAAGAAGAGGAAGACGAAGGCAGAAGAATAGAGAAGCAGAACAGGTTAGGGTTTCTTCTCTCTGTCCTCAATCTGTCTCTCTCTTCCCTCGACCTATCTCCCTTTCTCTCTCTCTCCCCTCGATCTGTCTATCACTGGCTCTCTCTCTTTCTCCTCTCCAACAATTCTAGGGCTTCTTCGATCCACCCACCTGCGTGTCTGAATCGTGTCCTCGCGTGTCCAACCTCGTGTCCGACTCTGAAAAATTCTAAAAAAAGGGAGACACGCAGGGGAGAGTGTTGGACACGTGTCAACAGCGTGTCGTACGCGTGTCCGTGTCCAACACGTGTCCGACACTCATACGCAACCCTCAGGGACGTGTCCGTGCTTCATAGTCTAGTTGCAGTGAACTCCTTTCTTTTAGATGCAGGATGTGGTTTTTCCTTATTTGGATGTGGAAACTAGAATGGTTCTATGAATTGTAACTTTGTCAAACTTTTTGTTGTTACTTACCATATGATTGATTTGTTTAATGTGAATGTTAACTTTGAATTGCTTTAGTGTTAGGGAAACAGATGCAAATGCAAAGATTTGAACCTCGCTCCTTCCACACTAAACATTATAGTTCATAAACTACAAAGTTGGTGTAAGTGATGATTCAAACCTCAATCTTCCCACACTAAACATTATAATTCACAAATTACAAAATTGGTATTAAGACATCTTACCAATTGAGTTAAATCTTCAAAGTTTATTTGGGTCAATTTGTAAATGTTTGTGGTTCATTTTGTCAATCACGGTATTTTTATTTCATTTTTGTATAATTTAAATTAACTCTATGTATTTTTAAGTATTCATTAATCATATAAAAAATATTATATTATTTGTGTCATTAATCAATCTAGAGGGACCCCCAAAATAATCCAACGTAGGATCCCAATTCTGACAACTTGGCATGATGTTAAACCTATTATGCCATATCACTTCCACAATTGTAGCTTTCAATCCATTACACATAAATA
Organism: Camellia oleifera; assembly: GCA_022316695.1. NCBI lineage: Eukaryota > Viridiplantae > Streptophyta > Magnoliopsida > Ericales > Theaceae > Camellia > Camellia oleifera. The sequence continues at coordinate 13,483,281 of CM039314.1, read as the reverse complement.
CTTCATTTTAAAACATCAGGCACCAATCCACTGCATTCGGTGGAAAGAACAACTTCAAAATCAGAAGACACTCGACCAACTCTCATACTTCCAATGAGATGAACTATTTTTCTAAGCCTATCAATATATTTTAATAGCAGTTCGTATTATGCTTCTTTAGCTATTGCACTTGAACAGCATACAAAGGTATATTCCACATAATCATCTGGCTGCATCTAATGAATAGTTTTTTATTTAATGCTATTGTGTACATCGAGTACAAAGTACCTAATCATTTTTGTCAGACTACAGGCTGAAAACCTTGTAGTTAGATCAGGCATAGCTAACTAGGAAGACTGCCTAACATGTTTCACCGCTACTTATCTCACATAATCACAAGTCATCTACAATACTTGGTGCAGCATTTGATAACAAGTACGAATTCACAATCTCTTGGAAAAATTTAGGATTGGGGAGTAAGGAGTGGGGGGGGGTCTGACATCACAGCTCAGGAAAACATTCCACTCTCCCAATAAAACTACAAGGTTTTAAAATTTGTAGTTTTCCGTGCAACCAAGTTCATATATGAAGATGAATGAATATAAAACATAAGCTAATAAAACAGTTCAGGAAAATTGTAATATAGCATCAGAAGTTGTGATCAAGTATTCTAAATTGCATCATAAACCATCCAGACCAGCTAAACTATACACTCCTTCAATCAGCTTAATTATTCAAAGAATGCTCTCATTTTCCACAACATTGACAGAATTAAGTACAGTTACAAGGTAAAACATTTTTTATTTCATTGCTTTCAATCTTCAGATCGACGCATTAATTTGTTCATTTCATATTGCTGATAACATAATCGACACTTAAAACCTTCAAAAACTCATTAAATTTATACATTATCAAATAATGGTTAATAAAATGCAATTGCTTAGTCTATTTGGCCACTTTCCAATTAAGCAAGTGCACCTCCATTTGAGGTAATAAACTTCCATAAATCATGCATATCTCCGTATTACATACATTGGTGTAGCAATTGATGATTGACTTTGACCAAAGAACATCGAAAACAATGTTGTGTTAACTCTTTCAAATTGTCTACTACATGTTTATTATTCCTATATCCTGTATGTCTCACAGACAGATGAAAAGGATGTACCTTCTCAATATTGTCCATCATTATCCCTTTGACCTCTGTTATTTGAGTCTTCAGTTTGGACAGCTTACTTATTTCATCTGGATGGTTCATACAGTACTGCATGTGCTCTTTAATCCTAGGCCTTTTAAACAAAAAACAGAATTAGTGGTTAGTAAGTATATAAGATCAAACTCAATTCCTATCAAAATTAAGCAGGTTCTATACCCTTAACCCCCAACCCAAACAAACAAATAAAAAAGCCCAAAAAATAAATTAAAAGAAATGATGTACACACCCAAATTCTCTGTCAAGATTGTATGCAATACTAAATCGGTCTGGGAATAAATCATCTTCTTCATCATCATCTTCATCCCCAATGGAATCTGGACCATCAGTTCTTATACTAGCACCATAACGCTGCTTAAAGTCGTCCTTCACTCTCTCAAGAAACACAAAAGGCACACTCCTCCCAACCGATTCATCCGCCACAACAAGAAAAACTGCATCACCAATATCAACATCATATATTTTTTTCATTTTCTTTTAAATATAAAAAGAAAGGAAAAAGAAAAGAAAAGATTCTGTTAATTTGAACAAAGAATCAATCACCAAATCCATTATCAATGAGAAAGTTGAATGTGTGCCCATCACACGAGTACGTGTACTTGCTGCTATTTGAAGGTAGCTTCTGCAAGCATTGCACAGCAATGGTACTGAAGTTCCCAGAATAAGGAGTGTGTTCAGCTAGAACAACCGTTCCTTTCGCAACAAAGCCATAAATTAAGCCTTTTTGACTCATCTCTCAACTATGACTTCAAAAGCTCCAAGACCCACAAACACAACAATAACCTACCAAAAATAGAAATCCATCAAAACTAGCCAAATTCAAATTCAACAAAAGTATGAAGAGCCATCAAAGACCAGCATGCATTCAGCTTCCACAAACAGACACCTCATAATTCAAGCAACAAAATCCATATGTTCATGGGTATCCATCTATATACATCTATTTCTATTATCTACAGGGGAAATTACAATTCCAATTACTTTTAAAAAAAATAATTACAAATCAATGAAAGACCTATCAACATCGATAAATTGAAGTCATAAGTTTTTCAATGATTCTGTAATTATTTTTTTAAAAGTAATCTGAATTGTAATTTCCCCTTATATTTATTTATCTATTCTATTCTATTATATAAAGCGCACAACTCAAGCCTTTGTCACACTTCTTTTAATTGCTAAGAGCATCTCCAATGTTTACTCTATTTTTTCATTGAATCACCAGTCAACTAGGAGGACCACTGGGAGGACATCCGACCGGTCAACTGGCCAGTGTAAAATTTTACTGTAAATTGCAAGGAAGGTGGACGTCCAGGGCCAACCGGCCGACTGCCGGTGCTGTTGCTGCTGCTCAGTATTTTGATGAAAGGCCCCAGCCATCCCCAACTTGATGAAAAGTTGAAGATATTGATACTGATTTGATGACAGCGTTGAAGCACCAAAACTGGAGTCTTTTCACCAAATTTAAATTTGACGAAAGAAAAGATATGGAGACGCCCTAAACAGTTACAAATTGAACCCATCTTCTTCATTCATCAAATCGATCAAAATTTGATCAAAAAATATGAATATAAAAAAAAAAAAATGGATCAAAAATTAGGTGCAAAATTACAAAAGCGATTTCAAGATAGCCTAGGGGGAACAACACAACCCATAACGTAGACGATTTCAAGAATAATTTTAAGCCGATGTTATACACACACACACAAAAACCTTATAAATGGTTTTTCCATCACAAATCAGGGAAAATCAAAGAGAAAAAAAAAAAAGTCTTGTACTACCAATTAATTCAAGAGTGAGATGTGGAAGTCTCGCACTAAAACCTTGATCTGATCGGGAATTGCGAAGACCACAAAGACAGCAATATATATAAATATATATGTATAGGTTGAGACAGAGCGAGAGAGAACCTGAGATGGGAGATGTGGCGTTTGCTTGGCGAAGAAGACTATACAGAGAGAGTGAAACGTGGATTTCAAATGCGTATTAAATTATAGCCTATAATTCTCTTTTCAAGTTTTATCTGCGACTTCTTCGTTGAAATTTCGTCCCACTGAACTACAAAAAAAATAATAACAATAGTAAAAATAAAAATAAAAAATTACTAATAAGAAATATCAATCAGAAGATGATTTTAAGAAATATCAATCAGAAGATGATTTTAAAAAGTTATTATTACATATGAAATTTTCTTAATTTTAATTATTAATATTGATAAATTTTATTATTATTTTATAAATATTCAGTATTAATGAAAAATTTTCAGTATTAATGAAAAATAAAAAAGAGTTGAATTTAACTAGATAATTTTATTCTTTAATTAACAACAAAACACGATGGAACTGTTTACAAAAAAAAAAAAAGGAAATAATAATATTAGATTGTATAACGGGTGATTATTTGATAGTCTAAAAATACAATCACGTAATATTTTATAATAATATAATTGATGAAGAAATGTAAAATATTAATTATTTATATTGAGTAATTGAAAAATATAAAAAATTATATATAATTACGTGATATTCCGAAATTATTGTATAATTTTTCTTATATAACTGCTTGAACAAATTTAAGCATGGTGTTTGTCTTTGATGCCGAGTCCCAATAGATCAAAGTAAAATTTAAATTGGGACAAGTCAAAAAAATCAATCACAAGCCAAAACATACCCAAAATTTTCCAAACACAAAAAAAAATCAATCACAAACCAAAACTCTACGAACACAAACCAAATATATCCAAAATTTTCCTTTCAAACACAAATCAATCACAAAAAGGACAAATGAAACAATTTGAGTGAAGTCATTTCTAATAGCCCCAGAATTATTTTTCATAATTAGTTCGGTAATCCAATAACTCTATTGCTATTTTTTTCCTTTCTTTTAGAAGATTTAACTTTGCAAGTTTTTTCTTTCGTTCTTCAGAAACAATAACTAAATATTCTTTCTCCCCTCTCTTGTGGTCTTTGAATGAATCTTCTCCTTGCTAGTCTTGGTTGACAGTTTAGTCACGTTTGTTTGACGAATTAAATTAAAAGAAATTGTTAATGAAAGAATAATTAGTAAAAAAATTATTAATGTGAGAATTATTAATGAAAAAATTAAGTAAAAATATGTTTGTTTTAATAAGAAAAATGCTATAAACCCTAAATAAATTATCAAATGTTCTACCAAACCTCTCACATGAGTGTGAAATTCACAAATCACATGTGCATGAATTCTGACATGAGTGTCGAATCCACACAAATCACATGTGTGTGAATTCTACACTCATGTGAGAGATTTGATAAAAAAATTTAATAATTTATTTAAAATCTCTAACATAACCCGATTGATAATAGTGTAGGAGATGATAAATTATGTAATTGTCAAATTATTTTTAAATAAAATAAATTAAAAAAATTATTTCTATATTAAAAAAAATTAAAATAAATATTAAAACAAAAGATACTCTTGGAATTGTTGAAACAATAAAAAATAATAAAAAAAGAGTTGGCCGGCCAACTATTTTTTTGTCCAGCTAAATATTTTTTTGACTGACCGTCTATGTTTGTAATAATAATAAAAAAAATTAAATTAAAAAATATATATATTGTTTCAGTCAACTGGGTAAACGACCAAATAAACCCAATCTGCTCACTATTTTCATAATCCCACAATTTTCTTAACCAAGTTAATCCCCCACTCAGGCTATCACACGACTCTTTCAAACCATCAACAAACATACTGTGCGTGAACCCACAGCTACTCCAGTCCGGCCACTCATGCGGCCAAACAAAGGGGATCTTAAAGATGAAATCAACTGAAGGAAAAGAAATTGAAGAATTTTTCATAAAATCATAAAAGATTTTCATATGAACGACAAAATCACTTCAATTTAAACTTAGATTTCTTTGAATGAGAAAGTAAAATCAATCAAACTCGGTTAAGCTTTGGTTGGATAGTTGAGATTTTAGGTTTAGTTTAAAAAAACAACTCCTGTAACCCACAAAAGAATCTTTCACATGAGGGGTGGGTAAACAAGATTTCCCATTCATCCTATCATCATTAAGGGGTTAAAAAAAAAATTGGCTATCATAGCCTTTTGGGACTAAATTAGCTAAATAACTAAATTGTTAGAAGCCATACAGGAAGAAGAAAATAAGGTTGTCAAATGATAAATAAACACACAGGATGAACTTTATATTACAAGTGATAGAGTTTTACACCACTGCAACTATTCCAAAGTAAGCTGCAGATGAGAATTTTGGTGCGATTTGCATGGAAACATGTTTTTGGTGTACTCCTCAAAATCAAATGAATTTGAAGAATAATTTAGAAGTTAAACAACAAATTATGTTGTGGGTTGGAACCCAAACATATCAATTCCAACCCAATCATTTTTGTCTAATGGAGGTTGGTCCTCCATATAACCAAACAAGTTTTAATGGTTTCAATGGAAATTGATTGAAACAATCAATGGTTACCGGGCCTCGCCCCAACAGAGAGAGAAGCAACTCTGGTGGTGTTGATATAGGCAACATAATCACTATAATTCATGGTAAATAATGTACTCTGGTAACGAGTCAATCGGATACGCTTCCTGATTGATTCGTTTATGGTGCCATTGTAACCCGCTTTACGCATCAGCGAGTCAATTGCTTCTATCTTTGTCCAGCCTGAAAACAAAATATTGCCAAAACATGAGAAACTAGCTTTTATTCCAATCAAAATTTAATGCTGTCTGCAGAAGTTTGGTTACATAACCAAGATGGAGCTCACCAAAATGTATCAACCTTCAGAAGGGGGGCATTTGCACGGTTTTGATAGTTGAGGGGGGCAATAAATACGTGGTCATGGATGATGGGGGGGTAAGGTGATATTCCTTAATATGTGAGGGGGTCTTGGTGTAATTAACCCAATAAAACAATAACAAATTTCTGAATTCAATGTTAATGGTGTCTCCAAATAAAATAATAAGCCTAGTATTTATAGGCTCACCGCAAGGTCCCAAATATAAAAATAGAAAAAAAATCCAAAAAAAACTACAAAATCCTAAAATCAAGCATAAATAAAATCAAGGTCGAGTTTTTTGCCTCCATCTCACATAGGTATGATGAGTGGCGGGTCTCACCGTGTGATCCCCTATAAGACAGTAAGGGAGAAAGAGAACAAGAGGGTCCAGAGTTTCCATTGTTTGGCAGGAAGGAAACGAATTGAGGGGTGAAGATTCCTTCCAGGATCACCATTTCATGATCACCCAAAAGGGGCAGGATCAGGATAAAAGAGGGTTCCCCTTGCACATTTCTCCTCTAAAAACACCCATGAATTGAAAATACATGCATATATTGGTATGACAATTAAAAATTTCCTTTCACCTTCCCTTTGATCCTGCTCAACCAAACAAACAGGGGTAGAGACCATACTTCCCCAGGCATACCTTTCAATTCCCCCAACCTACACCCTTCATCCAACCAAACGAAGAACGAGTTGATGAGGAAACAAGTAGTTGAAAAATAAAAGTATAAATAACTTGTAACACCTCAAATTTCCCAAATTTTCTTCTTTCCAATTTATGATGTTATTCAATTTGGGGAAATAATATACTAAAAGAACCTTGTACGAAGAAATGGACACATAAAAAATACCACAGATCATCTTATAAAGCTTTCAATCAATAGCACCTGGTCTGTCAAAGAGTCCACTTTCACATTGATATGGCTTCTTATACCTTTCCATCAAATTGTGTTTTGTGGTATTAAGATATCCAAAGCAGCAAACTCACCTTCATGGGCAGCCACCTCAGGCAGATACGTGGCATTGCGCCTTGTATTATAGTCAGGATCAGTAAACTCAATAATTATACCATGCTTTCCGACCTGCAAGAAAGCTATAAAATCTTAATGAGGAAAAAAAAAAAAAAAAAAAAACCCAAGCCACCCAATTAGTACGCATTAATATATGTTTGGGAAGGGAAAGATTGGATACACACCTAACTTTTGGCATAGTGCACAACGTGGTTGCCCTGTGACTTGAACCCATAACCTCAAGGTTATTAGGCCAAGATTTTACCATTGAACAAATGGTCACCCCTTTGGGCAATATGAGAGGAAGATAAAACCACTAATACAGGATTAAAGTTGAGTAAAACAAGAATTTGAACAGCAAAATGAAGAGAGAAACCATACATGAAATTTAGAAAAGAAGACTAAATTAATACCCAGTTGGACAATCTTATAATCAGAATCTCATTAACCAGTTAGCAAATCCAAGGGGTATCAGTAAGTTTAAAATTTTATTTCCACATTGCAACATCTAGAAAAATAGATTCACCCCACTCCCACTTAACTTCCATACCAACAACCAAATCTATAAAAGGCAAACATTTGAACAATGTTGGTGAATTTAGAAACAACTATAGAGATAAAACATTTTTAACTTCTTTAGGATTCATCTAATATCCAAAAATTTTAAGAATGTATAATTTCAAACAAAAATAGAGTCTGATGGTTTGGATCTACACATGGACTGGAAAATGCGCTCAAATAAGTCGTTATGAAGTAATTTGCTGTTAAGCAAGCTACAATCAAGAAATGTGTATAACCTCACCCATAAACAAAAATTAAAACAAGTTAGAAAGCACAAACCTCCCAATCAAGGTAGTTGAGCTCTGTCTCATAATCAGTCAGAATGGAGACTGTACATTCCAAATAAGGCAATTCTTTAGCCTGTATTGGGGGGAACCGGCGGTCCCTCAGAGCGCTGTAAGTGTTACAGATTTAAAGACATGTATAAGCCAAAGTGAATCTACAAAGAATTGTTTTGTGTTGTAGCATGAACAGCACAGAATTTGAGTAACAAACAAGCTGGATGCAACCATTAATTTAAGAATCAAACTATCAAGGCACATCAAATCCTAATACACCTCACTTCTTTCGAAATTAAAAAGGTAAATTACAATAATCTCCCTTGAGGTTTAAGAAAAATACAACAAGCTCCACAAGTTTGGCACAATTATCCTTTACGCACCTAAGGTTTAAATTCTTTGCCCTTTTACCATAAATCATATTGTTAGTGATAAGGTTAAAAATGATCCTACCATCTCTTTTACACTGCAATATGTACTTTACCTTTAATTATGTATGTGTCTATACAAGGCCTGCTTTCATTACACTTGTTTTACCCTTACTTAAAGGGAGGTCAGTGAAATTAAGTCAAACTAGTGAAGCTTATTGTTTTTTTTTCAAACAAATGTCAATGTAATTTACACAAATTAAATGGTAAGTAACCTTGATCTTTTGTTGACATGTCAAATAAACAAAGCATCCAACCCGCTCAAAGACTTGAAAAAGCTACATACAATTCTTTTGTCTATCTGCTATAAATCATGCTACAGGTGTGAAGGGCCACAATAGCCAGCCATTGCCTGATTTTTTTCCCTTATTTTTTATTCTAGATATATGATAACAAGAAGTGGCTATTAGCTGTTTAATGATGCATCCATCTACACTGACAAGGAAATTGTCAAATTTACATAATCTAAAATGATACAAGTTAGGTTATACATACGCATTTGGCTTCACAAATTCAATTGATTCAACACAAAAGAGCACATTAATACATGTTTGCATTTCATGATTCACATTATAGTTAATAATGTCTGGGACAACTTAATGTATACTAGAACTAAAATGAATTAAGGAAAAGAAAAGATAAAAGGATGAAGAAAAGAAACATACACCAATAGTGCCAAAGCCTTCCCCAACTATTTTGGACTCAAATATAGAATTTATCATAAGAATATAACTTGAGAGACAGAAAGGGAGAAAGTAAGCTTTCAGCAAGACTTTCAATAAGTCATTGCAAAATGCTTTCTTTTAAATTACCTTGTTAGTGCATAGTCACGAAATCCATTGATCAAGCCACGAGCTTCTAGAGTTCCAATGCATCCACGTAGACGAGGCTCCCCTCCATTCAACACCTTCTTCCAAGTGACAAACAATGGGCTGAAATGTAATTCAAGACAGATCAGGACATTAGACCCAACGTGGTTCTGGTTTGTAAATGCATATTAAACATATACATCCTTAACAATTTGAAGTCAAAAGAAAAGAAACAAAATTGATATGGATTCAACAATTACATAAAAGAACCAAAGAAAGTAAAGAGCTGAAAATTTTGATTCCTGCCTTTGGGTATACCAATTCCCATTAAAGTTTGATTCCTGCTACAGGCTAGGGATGGCCTTTTAAGGGAAGTGCCCTGTCATGATGTTGGGGGCTGGAAAGGGGTGTCCTATCCCAAAATTGCTCCAATACCATCCGTAATCATACAGAATCTGTTGTACTGTATCATCCATGGTATCAAGGATGTAGTTTTGTACGCAGGGGGCTTCCCACTTCCTTCCCAAAGGATGGGATTCAATTCAAACTTAGTAAGGCAAAATAACACATCGAATGCACCAATGCTCCGGAAGATTGATTTTCCCTTTGCCCAATCAAGCCAAGTCATAAATGAAATGAGTATTGGCCTACTTTTAGAAATTGGCTGAAATTGCCCAACAGTATCAACCTCAATAAAAGAAGAGTAGACATTCACAAAAAGCTGATGAATGAAATAACCATAACAGCTGCACTGGTTTAGTGCCACCTAACATCATAAACCAACAAAAAAAACTATATTTTAAGTGGATAAGATGAAGCTATCTGTACATCAGCAGATGAAATACACGTAGATCATTATAAATCAAAAAGCAACTTCAGCCATTGAACATCATTAGCTTTGGTTTTAAATATAGCTGCATTATTTTTTAGATACCATGCAAGAGCATCTCCAATGGTTGGATAGGTAAAGGGCTAGTTATTGCTATAATTTAGCAATGAATAATGTTAAAATATTTATTAACTAATTTATGTATCGGATTCCATTCGCCCCATGGGTGGGAACTAATGACTGGCTCTGTCTACAATTTTAGCAATTTTGCTCCAATGATATAATGCATAAAATTTCAACTTTTCACACAAAATGTCAAATCAAAATGCTATATGTGAATCCCTAGAGGAAAGAGAGAGACAGATTTTAGCAATAGGTAAAACTTGTGTTATATTTGACACAATATTTAGCTATAGGTAATATATAGCAAGTCATATGCCTTACCATCGGAGTGAAAATTTAAAAACTTCAAGACAAAATATAGCAATAGCAAGCCATATAGCACATCATTGGAGATGCTCTAATAAAGCATAACTTTTATTATCATATCAAAACTTAGCAAATTTGTACACATTGAAATGCAATATAAAATTCAAAAGTTGTAAAAAAAAAATATTCAATACAGCATTTCCAACCATTTCAACACATGAAAGATGCCTATAATTTATCTGCACTGCATACAAGTAACAGAAGCAAGTATTGCTCATCCAATATAATGATTTCAACAAGTATAAATAAGTTTTAAAGGCTGTGACACTTTCTCATAGAAGTGTCAAGCATCCAAACATGATTAAGATGTCAACTTGGCAGCTGAATGACATGTAGAAAAAAATATGGTACCATAAGGGGCGTCATTACATTTCAAGATGTTAAAATTGAAGGACAATCACAACCTCTAATATACTGGAAGTGACAGCAACATGAACTTCATAAGGGGCTGTTTGGGGTGTCCTAAATAAGTGCATTTTTTATCTTTTTGGACTAAAAAATTAAGGAAAAAAATATGGATATTTGGGTTAATTTTTTGATTTTTTATAAAAAAATGTGTATTAAAAAATTGTATAAAGAAATGTGTAGGAGAAGATTAGAGATGTGTGTTGTACAGCCGTACAATCTGCACAGCCGAATTGATGGTAAGAAATTATTGACTACTTTTCGGGCATTGCACTGGACGGTTTTGTTCGGCCTGTGGGGGCCATCACGGGTCCTATTTTGATAATCTGAACCGTTCAATGTGTAAAACTCGTCGAGTACTATATGCCTATAAAAAATCACGTTGATCGGATATCGATAATTATCTAATCAGATTTGTTTTTTTTCAATCGTTAATTATAACACCATCCATTTTTTTATACCAAACTGATGTGATCACGTAGTTATCGATATCCGATCAATGCGATTTTTTACAGACATATATTACTCGACGAGTTCTACACATTGAACGGTTCAAATTATCAAAACGGGACCCGTGATGGACCCCCATAGGCCGAACAACAGTCTCTAAAAATTGCACTCAAACTGTACAATTTTTCTCAACAAACCCTACACAACGCTGAACATACATGATTGCTGAGTTGTACTTTTGTATAAAAAATTAATTTTTTAATATTTTTTTTTTGGTGAATAGTGATAACTTTTTTAATAACTTTTTACCTTTTTGTCTTTTGAGGAGATGCCAAACTTGGCCTAAGTTGACATTGCTAAGTTCTTGCATCCTAAATCATCTTGACGAGTGTAGGTACATCGTGGTTAAAAGATTGAATAACAACAAAATACAATAGAAGCAAGAAATATAGTTAAAAATTCATGAAACAAATGGAAATCCACAAACAAATGCTATCAAAATTCTTGATTTAAATTTCATGCTCAACCCATTTTCCTAAACAAAAAATTAAGTGTGAACTCATAAATTGTCTAAGATACCTTCCTTTCCTTTCACTCAACAAATAGATGGGACCCACATCAACAATTGCTCAAACTTCAAATTCACTAGTCCATAAAATAACAACTTGTATAGCAGACTGCCATAGTTTGCTTCCAAAACTGTCCTACCACACCGTCTTCGTTGTCCCGTGTAAGAACCTTCTTTACGTAACAGGAACAAGGGAAAATTATAATAATAAATTAAATTTTTAAAAAAAATTCAGCTAAAATGCTACAAATATTACTCGGAACAGAAACAAACACAAAAATCACCTCCAGCCCTGTCTTCAAGAAAATACATGAAAATTGCCCAAGAAAAAGAGAACGAAAAAAAAAGCACGAAAAAAATTCTCCACCTCTCAACAATAATACCCTCATCAATAAACTCCTTTCAACAACTACCCAGATGGGAATTCGAAGACGAATACAAATTTCATTAATAGAAACACATAACAAAGCATGATTACTATTAATGCCGTAACTAAATGCAAGCAAAGCTCATAAAAGTAACACAAACTTCAAAAGTCAAAATCTTTATAACAATTTTGATCATCAAAAGTCAAAATTTGAGCAAACAATTCAACCACACCAATCAACAAGCTAATGAATCACCACCATTTTCACAATTTTGCAGAAAACACGGACCCATTTGTAAGATTCGAAGTGAGAGAGAGAGAGAGAGAGCATACTGTTGGCCCTCGTCGAAAGCAGGTGGAGGGGCTTGTTCGCTGTTGTAGTGAGCGACCAGGGTGTCAAAGCAATACACCACCATTTCCCTATTTGCGGACACCATTTTTCTCCCTCTCTCTCAAACGATTCTCAGATCAATTAAAACCAACAATGGATCAGATCGATATGTTTAAGCAACAATAATTGATCTCACAATCGTTATATCAGTCGATTAAATTAATAGCAATAATTAGGGTTTATACAGATTCGATTCTAGAGAGAGAGAGAGAGAGATTTGGTATAAACGATTGAGGCTTTGGGGCTATATTGCTTTTTCTTTAATGGGAAAAGAGTACAATGGATTCCAAGACTTGTTGAGAGAGAGCAGAGAGAGAGAAACCTAGTTGATGAAGTTTTCTCTCTGCCCCTCTACAGTGCGGTGTTTGGTAAGCTGAGTAATTTAAGGAAAAATATACCTTCTAAATTCGTATAGTGTCAAAGAATGATTTTGAATATTTATAGTTGCCTTCGGTAAAAATTTTTAAATATGATTTGAAAATAAGAGTTGTATCTTGAATTTATATGTTTTGAAATTATAATTTGAGAATAAAAAATTTATTTAGTAAATAAATTTTAAATTGAATGGAGAATTTTTGATGTGATATATAATATTTGATATAAAAATTTACAATTCATAATCAAATACATAACTCAAAAATCTATTAAATGTTCATAAACAATTTCAAAAATATTGTTTTATTAAAAATATATTTTAAAAAGTGCCAATTGCAAAAAAAATAAAAATAAAAATAAAAATAAAAAAATCGCACTGTTCCAGTCAACTAGCCGAACGTCATGGGAATGACTAGTAGGCCAAATTTCAAATTTTAAAATCTTGCCTGAAACGAGTTTTCAAAAGGAATGGTAGAATTAATTTTCTAAAACTCAAACCAAATATCTGTAAAAACTCGCATTTAATTATTCTAAAATAATAATAATAATTAATTAATTAATTAACTTATCCAGAGTTTATCTGAAATATATATCAGTGTAAACATTGAATCACAAACAAAGATATTATTAAGAATAATAATTTTGTGGATGTTCAATATTTGTTGTTTATAAATTATTTTAATAAGGATTCAATATGATAATTATTCTTACCAAATACTTTAGTTAAAAATCTTAGTGTATCAATTTTAAAAAACCCACACAAATACACAAATATACCAAAAAAAAAGAAAAAAAAAAAAAGAAGAAGAATATTTCGACAAAGAACAACACTTGGATTGCATGCATATTAACTCAAATGTACTCCTTGGAACTAGAAGATTTGATGGGGCTAAAGGGAATGACTAAAAGAGAGAGAGAGGGAGCCTCAGGGGAGTCTCTCTATATATACATATATCCATACATGCATAATTCATCTTCTCTCTCTCTCTTCAAAAAAAAGAAGAATTCTTGTGAGCAAGCTTAGTAGAAGAAGATGAGGAAATTAAGGTTGCATATTTTTCTAACATTTCACTATTCCATTTCAATCCTACAACTAAGTAAGAAAACCCTCTCAACCCTGTCATTTTTTTTTTAATTGTTGAAATTTTCAGATTATATTCATATAATAAAATGACTAATTTGTAGATAGAAATTTTTATATATGTATGTAAATTTTGTGATGTGTATATCAAATATTTGAAAATATTGATAGTCTTAAAGTCATAGTATTATTGTGAAAATAGGTTTGCATGTGTAGTTTATATCATTAAAAAGAGGATTGAAGAATTCATTTGGTCCTTGAATCTGTCAGAAAATTTATAAGAATTTTTAGACAATTTTATACTCAAACTTTGAAGATGATTTCTTCTAAAAAGTTGTTTATAATGATGTCTACTTCATCCATGAATTTTTGTAACAATTATGGAGTTTTGTACAAATTTATACAGATTTTTAAGCAAATCTGGAGCTATAGGCAGATTTTACCATGTGTTTGAAAAATCATTAAAAATTTTATATTAAACCAAATCTGGTAATTTTTAAGCAAAAAATGAAATTTGAGAAGTCTAGTTTCATAATAAATTTTTAGATTATGGAATTGATATATAAATTTAAGTATATAATTAATTTAAGAAAATGTGATAAATCTGTGTCATAAACTTTCTTAGAATTTTTAAGAATTATTTATAACTTATTTTTGGAAAATGCTTTCTGAAAAATAACCATAACAAGTTTATTGAGTATTCTGTAGATTTTAATGAATTTTAGAGTTGTATAAGTAATTTATTTATAATTTTATCTGCAAGATATACATTCTGAAATGTTTGACAGATTAAGGAGGAATCAAAAATTATCTCTTCAATTGTTTATTTGGACTAAAAAAATTTAATATTGTGATGGTCTCTTCTTGTAGATTAAAAATCCATGCATGTGTTTAATTATAATTTATTGATATCTAAATTATTATTTCATACCATGGTTTAAATATATTGTTTATTTAAATTTTGTACAATTATTTATTATTGTGTGACATATGTAATATTTTATGTTGGAAATTTTAATGAGCTAGTATAACGTTATTTGTAATTAAAAAATGAAATTATTAGTGATTAATATCAAAACTAACTGAAATGATTAACGGCATATACAAAGTTAACAATTGACGGTAAATACCAGTTGTTCAGAGTGAGTCTTGGTTTTAAATAGTGTACGAAATTAAGGGTTGACAGTTAATACCGGTTGTTCAAGGTAAGCCCTGGTTTTGAGAATTCTCACGTAAATTGTGTCGCGATACCCTAAGATGGCATGGGACTTATTTGAACCCTTTTTCAGTATTCGGTTTTAGAATAAAGGTGGATGTGCATGTGCATGTGGCACACAGGGAGGTTACGTACCCCTGGCAGACCCTTTCTTTGGAGTAGACCACGGATGCCACTACCTGGGTATATAACTCCGGACGTGGGTGTAATAACCCGACCTCCGATTAATGCTAATTCATGATTAATTATGCTTAACAGTAATTTAGAAGGAATCCGGAAGTAATTTGCATAAGTATTGCATTATCTTTGTGTTTCTATCTGTTTGCCATAAAATGATCTGTTCGTGTTGCGACTTTGAACTGCGAATTGTAAGCCTTATCGGCGCCCGATTCGAAATTGATTAATGATTTATGTTAGTTAGATTTTATGTGATTTTATAGTAGGTTTAATTAAAATTTGATTTGGTACGATTAAACTCGATTAAATAATGTTGAATTATATGAGTTGCTTTAATTACCAACTTGCCATTGAGTGGCCATTTCCATATACTTGTTAGGGACTCAATTAGCACATTCTTTACATTTATTTCCTCAACCATTTGTGAGACCAAAAACGTAGAAGAGAGAGAGTGAGGTAGGAATTTAAGTTCAACAAGAGTTTTGGCTTAGAACCTTAGAAGATTTGAGGAGGCTTTGCAAATTTGAGCTCCTAGACTTGGAATTCAAGATTTAAGGTAGGAGATTTCCCTTTCAATTGTGCATTTAAGATTAATTCTTGCATGGTTCATGGAAGATTAGAGTTTAAAGTCTAGAATTGGGTTAAAATGTTGAATTGGGTAATAATCCATGCATGCATGTTCATATCATAACATTTTGAAGTGTTTTCATGGAAATTCTTGCATGCAAGACCATAGTCTAGTTATAGTCTATGAGTTCATCATGATTATGAGTTTAATCTTGCATTTGGTTACATTTTTTGAGCATTGAATTCAAATGAACACTTGCATGTTTTGTTCTTTAATATTTTTTGGAAGTTTGTTTGAATTGTGTTCAATTGACTCACCTTTGGGCCTTGATTCTACAAATTGATCTTTGAAACATCTTATACTATGAGTTTACTGGTGTTTTCCAGAAAATGGACCCAAGAGGTTGAGTTTTGAGGTGTTGAATGCTTGGTTTGAGCTTGGGAGGCAAATCTGGAAATTCCAGAATCTTCCTCCCTCGCTCGAGTGGTGGCTCAAGCATAAATTGCAAGCTCTCAGGTTTTTGGTGCACGCAGATGCACGCTCGAGCGACGAGACCTACGCTCGAGCGAAGGGTATGTCTCACGCTCGAGCCAGCATCGAGCGAGCATCGAGCATAAAAATTCAATAACCAGTACTTTTGCATTTTTACAGACCGCTCGAGCGAAGGAGCTTACGCTCGAGCGACCCCTCTATTTTGACAATCTCGCTCGAGCGAAGGAAGCTAGCTCGAGCGAGACCCCTGTTTTCAACAAATTTTGAAAAATGCTTTCCAAGAAATTTTTGCATTCTCATTCCATCCTAGGCATTCCTAGGCCATGTTTAACACTCTATAGTGAGGATTTAAGGTTAAAAACACATTAAGAACCAACGACGTAAGTTTTGTGTGATTAGAATGTGTGTTTCAAGTGTGTGTCCGTTATGTGTTATGTAGGTCACGTGCCGCGTGTCGTGTGATCAATCTGCTCCATCTGTCTGTTTCAAGGCCAACAGTGAGTAATAATTTAGTAAAGTTATGTTCAACTGTATTTATTTTCTGTGTGATAAAACGAGATCTGTTTTCCGAAATGATATGTTCTGTACAATGAATGATTGTTCAATTTCTAACATGTATTCGTGACATCCTTAGCATCATGTGTTATATGTTGGCTGTTACCCGGTATCGGAGGTTCCTTTATGGAACTTATTTCTGTCTGCTAGGGGTGGGCGCAGGTCGGTTGCGGCCACGAAACCTCCAATCCGTTATCCGTCCGCCAGATTGGCGGATTGAAGAAAATCAATCTGCATCCGTCCGCCAATCCGGTGGATGTGGATTGAGCGGATTGGCGGTTTGGCGGGTGGATGCGAATCGGTTTGGCGGTTTAAAATTTTATAAATTTTCAACATAATTCAACTTGTGCACTTCCTCAAAAAAAAAAAAAAAAAAAAAAAGAGAGAAAAAAAAAAAGAAGAAAGTATTACAGTCAATGACTTAAAAAAGTATTACAATCACTGTATGCCTTATCCAAAGAAATAAAGTTTGAAACTTTATAATATTACGATCACTGCATGCCTCATTCACATATTACAATCACAGCATGATTCATCCACATAAAGTATTACAATCTGTGATTCTTAAAATATAATAACAATTCAAACCACCAAAACCATGAACAGAGTAGTAGTATAGATTGTATGTTTTTGTATTGTTACATCTACATATGTTTTTGAAAACAAAAAACCAACCAGCATATATCATATTTTCTATTTATTATTTTTAGAGCTAGATTTAAAAACCAAAAAATATAGATAAATGATACATTTATTTTTTTCAATTCAAAATATATATTCAAGTTGAAAACTTTTTTTCAAAAAAATATTTAAACTCTTGTTCAATTGAAAACACAAACATAATATTTAAACAAATTGAAAATACAAAGTCTTATAAATTACTAGGGGTGCTCGCGATTTGGCGGTTTGGCGGTTCGGTTGCGGCCAAAGAAATCTCAAATCCGCCATTCGTCCGCCAAATTGGCGGATTTGAGAAAATCAATCCGCAACCGTCCGCTCATCATCACGCATCCGTCCAAAATGCGACAGATCGGTTCGGTTCGGTCGGTTTTGGAGGATCGGTATATCCGCTGCTCACCCCTACTGTCTGTACTCTGTTACTCGTACCGGAGGCCCTGTCACGGGGGCTCAGCTTCTATTCTGTTACCCAGATCCGGAGGTTCCTTTATGGAACTGGTTACTCGTAACCTCATGCGTATGCGTTATATTCTGTTCTGTTCTGTTAATGCTGATGGATATATCACGTAAACTTAATCATGACTTCTGATTTCTGTCTATATATATGATCTGGACAAATGATGAATTTGATACAACTCTGAATTGTGATTTCTAAATCAGTACGAACTCATTTATTGAAACCCTTTACTCTATTACTATTCACTGGGCTTTCGCTCACAGTTCATATTATGTATGTAGATGAGACGGCACATGACCAGGGCCAAAGTTGACGGCCTTCTGTTCTGTTTTTGTCAGCCAACCATTGTGCCTCCCAAGGAGGTTCTGATCGAAGCCTAATGCCATGGTTGTTTGTTTTTGTTTTCATGCTAGTCTTTGTGTATACTCTGTAAGTCAGGTCTTGGGTAGTACATTTTGTAAATATTATGTATCTGGACTGGCATGTTTATGTATGTATATAAATAAGTTTTGAAATGTTCCTGCCCATGTACGTTATCACAGCTCATTGGACCTTGTCTATTTTGTATTATTGCTTCCGCAGCCCCTTATTATTTGCTAATCTCTTTTGAGGCCTTTGGTAATCCACGGATTACTGGCCAGTTACGGTGCTAAACCTACAGGGGCGGGTTTGGATCGTGACAGTGGGCATCCCTAATAGTTATGATTGGTAACACTTGAATATTTGACCAAGGGAAGGTTTCAAATTAACCGTTCCATACTTAGTGGTTAGTAAGAAAATCTCTTTGGTGAGATTTTGAGTGTCACCCAAACTATTAAAATTGTCGAAATTATTATAATGGTTGGTACATTTATCATGCTATTGAATTTTACTATTATTTTAATTGTCATGATTTGATTATTTTCTCTTAAAAAGAATGGTAGGTTGGTTCCGTTTTCTTACTGTGTTGCAAAACTCATGACATATATTTTGTTACCCTGGCGTTTCATGCCAGATTATGTCGATGAAGGGACTAAGACTGAATTTGGAACTGCTGCTAATATTGAACCTTAGCTAACTTAAAGTCAAGACTCTAGTGAAATAAAATTTTATTATCCTTGATATTAGTAATCATGAATGTTACAAAGTTGTTGTAATATTGTATGTGGACTCGTAATTTAATTGTTAAGTTTTGACTATGCGAAAATTTAAATTTCTCCTAATTAGTTGTTAAAATCTTTATTTAGTAAGTTATTTGTTATTTAAATTTTATGATGTTCCAAAAGAAAATTTGGGGCGTCACAATATCATATTAGAATGTAGGGGTAAAACTATGATTCCAAAACCCTTCCAAACACAACCTATATTTATACTAGTAGGTGGTGGCACACGTAATGCGTGTGCAATTCAGATAAGTAAATATAAAAATAAATAATAAAAAAATTAATATTGTAATATATATGCTGTCTAAATGGTAAGACTCTTCTTAAAGAAATCCAGAGTCTTGGGTTCAAATCTTACTCAAGCCTTTCAATAATATTTTTTTATTTTAAGATAGAAAATTTTGCCACGTGGCAGAAGGAGAAGCCACCACCACACTATTAGACGCCAAGTCATGTGTTCACATATATAATGATATAGATAGATATAGATAGATATAGATAGATATAGATATAGATATAGATATAGATCTAGCCCCTTGTTGGGGTTAAATATATTCTTTAGCGCTCGGAGTACATGGGGGGTCTAAGCTTCGGCTTATGTCAAGTTCAGTGGAATTTCCTGCAGATATACTATAAGTGCTAAGGAGTAATACTTTCTGACGAATATATTGGAATAACCTTCCTACATATCTATTTTTTAAATTAGAATATTTATATTTATGACTTACCTTTATATGAATAACTCTGTTATATAGTAGTACACTTTTAGATCTTAGCTCCTTAAGATCTAGCCAGGTCACCCTCTGTGTGTTTAGGCTTTTAAAGAAAAAATTGTATAGACTAAAAGAAAACTACAAAATTATAAAAAAATATATATATATATACGTTTAATTATTAAAAGTGATGAGTTTTAGGCTTTTGTTTGACAACATGAGTTTGTAATTAAATAGTCATTATAAATTATTACGTTATTCTTTTTATTTTTTACGCATCTTGTAAAATGTTAAAAAATCTATTAAAATGACTAATTTTAATGTAAGGTTTCAATTGTATTAGTCACTATGAAAATTTTAAAAATATATATATAATAAAATAATAATATAATTTTTTTAAATAATAATAAAATAAAGATCCATAATCTCCTAATATTATAATTCTTATGTATTACTTAAATTTCTTCTTTTTTTCATTTAAACTTTCATACTATTAATATTAATATTAAAGTCATTTAGAATTTTAATATCAAGTTTTATAAAATTTGAACTAAAATACATTACCCTGGGCAATTGCCTAAGTGGTCATGGAAAGGGCATTTAGGTGCCAAAATCTATATTGTAATCTAATTAATAACATACTAACCGCTATCTTGAAAAATATATATGTATATACATGAAGTTGCATGTATTTTTCATCTATAACCCTTGTGTTGTTTCACAATCAAACATGTAGATGATATTGAAACTTAAGGCAATATTTATTTTGGGGGGAAAAATATTTTCAAATTAGTGATAAATATTATAAATATTAAAAAGTAAAATTAGAATTAATTTTTGAAAATCTCTCTAGCAAGCAATGTTTTGAAAATTGAACCAGTAAGCGAACTAGAAAAGTGATTGAATGAACGGGTCATTGGTTCAACTACGGGTGAACCGGAATTGAACCGTAATGTCATAAATAATTTTATAATATATTTGTAAAATAAATTAAGTTAGAAGGAAATAAAGTCTATATATATAATAATATAAAATGAAAATATTAAAAAAATGATATAATAAAATTGTTTTTTTGCATAAATAGCAACAAGTGCATAAATGGTTTGGTAGATAGCATGTTGCAATACATTCTGAAGGGAGTGATGCTAGGTAGCTCTAATTTTTGTGGTTCAACTTTGGCTCAAATGATGTGGCGACAATGTGGAAAATTGTTATTATTATAATTATATATATATTTATTATTTATTTTATTTATTTATTATTATTATTATTTTATTTTATTTTATTTTTTTATACTAATCCTAATTGTTCTTGATAATATATGATTTCTTCAAATATTTTATCAACTCTTTTTCTAGTAATTTCTATATCTTTAGCAGTACCAGTACTTAGTTGATTTTGCAAAAATTTATGACGTTGGTGACAATTTGCTATTAATATTATTACTTGATTACGATCTAGCAACAGGTCTTGGATATAAAATGTTGATATAAACTCATAAAAAGAAAAAAGTTTTAATTGTTTTGATTATAAACCCACTATGCTTCTAAAATAAGAACAGTATCTAAAGATTTTGACCATTACCTGATCGTAGTTAGCGTAGAGCTCTGGCATTGGCAAGCTTCCAGTTTACAGAGGTAGCTATCCTTAACCTTTCCTTCCTTAGATCAGGCTCAGCACAAATCTGTTTCGTTTTCTATCTCAGACCGTAACTTCAGAAACTGCTTCTTTGATTATGCAGGAGACCTAAGATCAACAACTTGATATATAGTAATAACACACTCTCTTCTAAAACTGAAAAACTTTTTTATTTATTGAACAAAGATTTACAAGGAAATGGGTGTCTGTAGACTGTTGAATTGCTAGAGTATTGTTTGCTCTAAGAAGGCCTAAGAACCAGACTTCTTTCTTAGTGTCAAGTATACTCTAAGTAATCTATCCCCTTTTTCTCTCCCTCAAGGCCTTTATATAAGTACCTTGTGAACTTCTAAATCCGGATTTCAACATATTCTATACAATATTTTATATATTATATTTTATTATTACTAGAAGACAAACAAGAGACAAACAAGTAGGTGGCATGGCTACATACTGATTTATTTATTAATAAGAGACACCTGGTGGGGTAGTCACATGGAAATGTAGTCTTTAGCCCATGGTTTGCCAAACTACCCATGGTTTTGTCAACCCATTGCATTGTCTAGATTCCACACCTCTTTATCACCCATGATATTACTAAGATCATAGTTCTCATCATACTCTTCAAACATCTCATCCCATCCTTCTAGACCTTGTTCCATAAGATATTTTTCCAGAATTTTACATCCTCTTTCAGATAGATATGTCCCTGATTCTACTCGTTTCAAATAATTATATACTGATTCATAAGGCAATCCTGGAACAATTAATTTTTCTGCCAAGGATGGTGTTATGGTAAACATAGTTTTTCCATAATGAACTAATTTGAATCAAACCTTTGCTAATTCTGTAGTTTCATGAGATATTAGGAAAAATTCTCTTGCCCTTGCTTCTGTTGGATACAATATAAAAGGTTTGTCCCAATCTTGGAACCAATCACATTTGTAGGGAATTACGTCTTTCTTGTCTTTGATTTTTATCAGATAATGAACTGCATTTAGACATTCATCCTTTACCTCTGTTTGGACAGTTGTAAATGTGATGGGTGCCATGCTTGGATATTCTTCAAAGACTTTATAAATTTTTCTAAACATGAATTGTTGGAATTTAGTGAGCTAAGTGAACATAGTACTTTGTGGGTGAGGTGGAACGTCGAATGTATTGATTATTCCCAATTTCCACATTTGAACCAAAGGATCTTTTAGGCTGGTGACCTTGTCTGGATTGAATGAAACTTTTAACATTCTATAACTGTACAATGCAGTTCATCTGTTGAAGTGGCACTACTAAGTTTCCAGATAGGTGACACATTCCCCATACGATTTCAGAAATAACTTAAGAAACGTACATTTTTTTATTTTTTCTTGGAGGTCAGCAGGGAGTTGAAGAAACGAATATAATACTTCTAATCTTAAAAAGGTTTTTGCTACTAATTGGGTCGTTCTAATAAGCTCGTTCATAGAACGGCTCTTTCTTGCAGCCTGCATTTTTCTGATAATTTCAGCACTATCTCGTGTCACAAAGTCCATCACTTCTTGAGTTTCTGCCAGTAGTGTTTCCTTCTCTGGCGGTGTAAGTCTTGTGAATGTGGATGTCATCTGCAAGTTCTCAAGTTAGAGTATTTGGTAAACTATTTTTATTACCATTAATATGTTCTATATCAAAAGTAAATTGTTTTAACCAAAGTTGCCATCGTAAAAGCCTCATTTGCGCCTGCATGTTAGATAAATTCTTATTTATAAAACCTAGTAGGCCTTTGCAATAGTTCTTATTAAAAACGGTTTTGATGCCAAAAATATTTAAAAAATTTCTATTCCTTTTACTATGGCTAATAATTCTCTTTCCATAGTAGAATAATTACATTCAACTTGATTAAAACATCCAGTACGATATCTACATAATTGATTATTTTCTTTTATTTTTAAAACTGCGCTCCAATGATTGTTACTTACATCATTTTCTAGTACTAGCTCATCATTTTCATTAGGAAGAGTTAGGGTAGGTAAATCTTTACATTTTTCTTTTAAGAATTTTGCTAAGGTGGAGTCGACTTAGTTCCAAGTCCAACTCTCATCCTTTTTTAGTTTCTTTTGTAAATGTTTTCTTATTTTGGCCAAGTCTTTTATAAAATCTGAGGCATATGTTAAATATCCTAAAAATCTTTATAATTATTTTCTATCCATGATTTTATTAGGAAATTTATTAATTTTTTTGAGAACATAGTTTGCATTTTTATTGTTCCTCCTTTGATATCAAGTCCTAAAAATTCTATTTCTTTTTGTGCATACACGCATTTCTTTTCACCTAATATTATTCCATGTTTTTCACATTTTTGCGTTATTATTTTAATATCTATTCTATGTTGTTCTATAGATTTGGAAAAAATTAAAATATCATCTATATATACAAGACAAATATTATTCAATTCTTTAAAGATGTTATTTACTCTTCTTTGAAATATTTGAGCTGCATTTTTTAACCCGAATGGCATTACAAGCCATTCATAATGTCCTTGTTGTGCACTAAAGGCTGTTAGTGGGATGCTATCTGTCATGACCCAACCCCAGGGGCTTAGAGTTGAAATCGTGACTTAATAATTTATTCTCATTCGTAATAATTTAAGCTACGCAAACAAAAATAATTAAATAGAAGTTCTATTACATCTTATTATTTAAAAAAACAGAAAATACATTTCTAGGGCTTTCATTATTTTACTATTCAGTGACCAACCCCGAACAGAGACAAAAAGAAGCAAAAATATAAAAAAAAAAAAGAAAGGTAAAATAGTGATTCATCATCAGTCCAAATGCAGGTTCCATTTTGTAGGGTTATGGATTTCCCTCACATCTCGTCACTTGAAAGGGTAACAGCTATATGCACACAGTAGAGTGAGAAATGTTATGCCAAGTGTAGGGAATACAAAATATCCATAGATAATTAGTTAGGCTAAAACATTTGCAAAATTTAATTTAAAATGGCAATTTATTTAAAGTGGCAGAATACAGAAATCATGTAAATAAATAATCATAACCACGGTATAAACAGAACAGAACAGAGGTCACAGAAGTGACAGTCAGAACAGAGGTCAATGGATCCATGACAAACAGAGGACCACAAGGTGGTCAAACAGAGGCCAGTGGTTATTTAAGTCCCCCAAGGCGTGGGACTCCCGTGGTGGTACTTACAAAACACAATTGTTTATAAGGTTATAGTTGAATATATACTAAAATTTAAACAAACATATCCATGGGTTTTCTTTTAAGTAAATAGCGTTTAGAAAGTAACCCACGTAACAGAATTATTTATAACATAACTTTTATTTATATAACTTAATAAATAAGCTATGGTAACTCAAAACATTTATAAAACATATAATGGTAAATCAAGGTATAACATATCTCACCTTAATTACAACCCTTAGCCTCCCTTTTATTAGAACTCTCCTAATACAAGTTCTTTACCCTCAACTAACGAGTCTCTCTCTCGATTTTTTTTTTCTTTCTTTACTTCTTTCCTTCATACGCACACACACAGCACCACCACTCCTATTTATACACAATATATATGCTGACTCAATACTCTAGGCCCTAGGTACTTATTCCTCTACCCAAGTCTAATGTACAGATGGTTTCCCCGTTTTCTCACTCGCCTGATTTGTAATCGAATTCATTAATGGCCGGATAATACTGCAAGATTATAATTGATAGCCATTGATTTGGTTTTATCTTCACCACTAAGATATCTTAACTAAAATTCGTATTTAATGATAAAAGTGGTATTTAATTTATCTTAATAAATTTCTTCATCATATATTTAATAACCATAATGATAAATTAATTTACCTAGTACATATAACTTATTCATTTTATTATTGTCATTATTATTATTTTCATTCCACATATTATTGTTATTATTATTTATTTATTTATTATATTTAACTTTAATTTGACCTAATTAGTATTAGAATTTCATATTTCTAGTCATTTGGCCCTAAATAAAAATCCCTAATTAATCCCATATAACCCTGTGCTAAATTAGATTATGTATTTATTATTAATTATTTAATAATATATATCACATACACCCATAAATATTTATGTGGCATTTAATTAAACATTCAGGGTGTCACATTTCTCCCCTCCTAAATAGGAGTTTGTCCCCAAACTCGACGTACCTTAATTTTCGAAGAGGTATGGGTATTTAGCTCGCATATGTTCTTCGGTTTCCCACGTAGCTTCTTCGATACGATGATTTTGCCATAAAACCTTTACCAATGGTATGGTCTTGCTTCGGAGAATTTGATCACGTCGATCGAGAATCAGCACTGGTTGTTCTTCATAAGAGAGATCTTCTCGAATTTCCAAGTTCTCATAGTCGATGACATGTTCTGGATCTCGGAGATACCGTCGGAGCATTGATACGTGAAATACGTTGTGGATCCTAGCTAGTCCAGGAGGTAGTGCAAGGTGATAGGCTACAGGACCAATTCTTTCCAGTATTTCAAATGGCCCGATGTAACGTGGGTTTAGCTTTCCGCGCTGTCGGAATCGGATCACTCCTCTTGTTGGTGAAATTTTGAGAAACACATGATCCCCTACTTGGAATTCCAAGTCTCACCTTCGAGTATCCGCATAACTTTTCTGGCGGCTCTGAGCAGTGCGAATCCGCTGTTGGATGAGTTAGATTTTCTCACTGGTGACTTGCACAATTTCGGGGCCTAACAATTTCCTGTCCCCGACTTCTGTCTAGCACAGGGGTGATCGACACTTCCTTCCATACAGTGCATCGTACGATGCCATTCCAATGCTTGCCTGATAGTTGTTGTTATAGGCGAATTCCACTAAAGGTAGGTGCTCATCCCAGTTACCTTTGAGGTCCAATACGCATACACGTAACATGTCTTCCAACGTCTGAATTGTTCTTTCGGATTGCCCATCGGTTTGTGGATGATAGGCCGTGCTGAACTTCAGTGTAGTTCCCAAAGCTTCTTGCAATTTATTCCAGAAGTGAGACATGAAACGAGGGTCTCGGTCAGACACGATCGATACTGGGATACCATGCAACCGAATAATCTCCTTGATATATAAAGTGGCAAACTTATTCAAAGGATACATGATTTTGATTGGTAGAAAGTGTGCTAACTTTGTTAATCGGTCTATTATAACCTATATTGCATCATTCTTTGAAAAAGACTGTGGTAGCTCGACCACGAAGTCCATAGTAATGTGTTCCCATTTCCATTCAGGAATAGGGAGTGGTTGTAGTAGCCCTGCCAGTCTCTGATGTTCTGCTTTAACACGCTGACAATGCAGACATTTAGAAACATGGTTTGCTATATCTCTTTTCATTCCGGTCCATCAGTAATGTTCCTTCAAATCATGATATATCTTTGTGTTGCCAGGGTGGGCTGCAATTCTTGAATTATGAGCTTCCTCCAGTATCTTCTTCTTAAGATCCGGGATGTTGGGTATGCAAATTCGGTTCCGAAATTTCAGTATCCCATTGCTCATAATGAAATCGGGATCAGGCGTGTTTTCTTGTTCCTCGTACTTTTTCTTCAAGAGTTTATCTTCCCATTGGTGCGCTTTAATTTCTTCAATCAATGTGGGCTCCATGGTTACGTTGGCGAGTAACCCATTGTCCTTGAGTGTGCATGCCAAGTTTCTTGTTGACTTTCGGCTCAGTGCGTCTGCTACCACGTTAGCTTTGCCCGGATGGTGATGGATTTCTATATCGTAGTCTTTCATAAATTCCAACCACCACCGTTGCCTCATATTCAGTTCCTTCTGCATGAATATATATTTTAAACTCTTGTGGTCAGTATAAATCTCGCAGGTTGTACCATAGAGATAATGACGCCAGATTTTGAGAGAAAAGATCACTGCAGCCAATTCCAAATTGTGAGTCGGGTAGTTCTTCTCGTGAATCTTCAATTGTCGTAACGCATAAGCAATGACCTTTCCGTCTTGCATGAGAACGCAACCCAACCCATTGTATGAGGCATCACTATAAATTATGAATCCATCTGCTCCGGTAGGGAGTGCTAGTATAGGGGCTGATACAAGTCGACTTTTTAATTCATGGAAGCAGCGTTCCTATTTATCGGTCCATTCAAATGGTGTGTTCTTCTGAGTTAGCTGGGTCAAAGGCAATGCTATCTTTGAAAAATCTTGCACGAAGCGTCGATAATAGCCAGCTAGACCCAAGAAACTTCGGATTTCTGACACATTAGTAGGTCGTGGCCAGTCCACGATTGCTGCAACTTTTTGGGGATCAACCGAGATGCCGTCTTTGTTAATGACATGACCGAGAAAGTGTACACTAGTGATCCAGAATTCGCATTTCTTCAACTTGGCGTAGTGTTTGTGATCACGTAGTGTTTGTAGAACCATTCGCAAGTGCCACTCATGAGCTTCTGATGACTTGGAGTATATGAGGATGTCGTCAATGAAAACGATGACAAACTCATCAAGATAGGGTTTGAATACTCTGTTCATGAGGTCCATGAAGGCTGCCGGGGCATTTGTGACGCCAAAAAGCATGACGAGAAATTCGTAATGCCCGTAACGGGTTCTGAAGGCAGTCTTTTCAATGCTTTCTGTTTTAACCTTTAGTTGATGATAGCCAGAACGTAAGTCAATTTTGGAAAATACTTGTGCACCTTGAAGTTGATCGAACAAGTCATCAATTCGCGGCAGAGTATATCGATTCTTGATGATGACCTTGTTCAGCTCTCAGTAATCGATGCATAGTCTCATCGTGCCATCCTTTTTCTTCACGAACAGTACTGGAGCTCCCCAGGGTGAGGTACTAGGCCGAATGAAACCTTTGTCCAGGAGTTCCTGGAGTTGAGTTTTCAGCTCTTTCAGTTCTGTCATCGACATGCGATAAGGAGTTTTTGATATAGGCTGCGTGCCAGGTTGGGTTTCAATGGTGAATTTGATCTCCCGATCAACTGGAATACCGGGTAGATCTTCAAGAAAGACATCTGGGAATTCCCGAACTACAGGAATTGCATTAATGGTGGGGGCCTCTTTTTGTGTATCAATCACATAACAAATATAACTACCACAACCTTTTCTTAGGAGTCGTTGGGCCGCCATGAAGGATATGATACAGGAAGCGTTAGAAACTCCAGCCCCATCAAAGATAATTTCAGGTTGGTTTGGTAACTTGAGAGAGACCCTTTTGGCTTTACAATCGATAGAGGCGTAGTTGGCAGCCAGGCAATCCATACCTAAGATTACATCAAAGTTTTCAATGCGGAAGGGGAATTAAGTCTACATATAGGGTTTTGCCTTTTAGGAATACAACACAAGATCGGTACACATCAGTACTACAGGTAGACTTACCAGAAGGAAAAGACACAGACAATGTATATCCTAATGGTTCGGGTGTTGTTGTCAATTTGGTGGCAAAGTGTGGTGCAGCAAAAGAATGAGTTGACCCAGAGTCAATAAGGACATGAGCTAAAAGACCACAGATAGAAAGTGTACTTGACACAACATTTTCGGTAACTTCCGGTTTTCTAGGTACCAAGGCGAAAGCCCGACCTTGGCGGTTTTGGTCCTTCTTTTCTCCTCCCGGTCCCATGGTTCTCCTGACTAGGCCAGAGGGACTGGCTGTAGGATTAACCATTTTTGGACAATCCCTTAACAAGTGGCCAAACTGTCCGCATCTAAAACATGCTCCCGTGTCTCGATGGCATTGTCCCCAATGAACCCTTCCACAAGTGGAGCAAGTTGGAATAGTGCCACCTCGAGGGTTGGTAGGACCGTGGTGGCCTGAG
The DNA here is from genome assembly GCA_022316695.1 of Camellia oleifera. Classification (NCBI taxonomy): domain Eukaryota; kingdom Viridiplantae; phylum Streptophyta; class Magnoliopsida; order Ericales; family Theaceae; genus Camellia; species Camellia oleifera. Next base: position 13,453,850 of record CM039314.1, on the reverse strand, counting down.
CTGGTTGTGCCCATGTTCACCTTTTTATGAGGTGCAACACCGAGTCTTCTGTTATCTCTTTCCCAGAATCGCTTCTTGTAGCTTGGTTCTCCGGAACGCGAGGCTTTAATTCCCTTTTCTGCTATGTACGCCCGGTCCACCACTTCTGCATAGGTTGGCAATTTCAAAACTTCGAGCCTGTCTTTAATTCTAGCATCCAATCCTACTTCAAATTTTCTTGCTTTTCGAGTTTCGGTGGGAATGACGTATGTTGCAAACCGAGCGAGTTGTGTGAATTTGCTCTCATATTCGGCCACCGTCATGGTTCCTTGCTTCAGTTGTATGAATTCGGATGCCTTCTGTTCCCGCAATGAATCCGGAAAGTATTTTTCATTGAATACTTCCAAGAATCTTGCCCACGTTGTGATTTCTTCTTTGGCCAGAGTGAGAAGCCACCATTCCTGTGCATTGTCTTTGAAAGTGAAAGTGGCAAAAGTTACCTTTTGCCTTTCGGTGCACGGTAGGGCACAAAAATCTTTTCCATGTCTTTAACCCAAGCGTCTGCTACCATTGGGTCTGGGCCGCCGGTAAATGTGGTGGGTTTCAGTTCCTGGAACTGTTTTATGGTAACCAGCCCTTCTTGCCGTCCCGGCGTCCCATTGTTGATATTAGCTTGCAAGGCTTGTAGAAAACTAGTAACCGCTCTTTCCATTACTCTTTCCATCGATTCCGTACCACTAACTGATGACTCACTTCCATTACCATTAGCCATTCTACAAGTAATAAACGATGTATTATATTTTCAACGCATATAAATATATATATGTAACGCAATATATATGTAGTACACTTTATATTTATATAAACTGCCAACATTGCACATTGTTATTTATTTACAACTCACATTACATTAGTTAGAACATGTTAGTGTCCCATCCCTGCGGTAAACAAAACAAAAATCAACAAAAGGGGATTAGAACATATCAAGATCAGCATACAAAAGATTGTCTACTATCCAGATCTAGAGTGGTGGGTCAGATGGGCCGAAAAACCAGGGAAAATAGTGCTGCATAAAAAGCTCAAACTCCCACCCCAACTAGATTACACCAAAACACGCCCATGCTACCTGGACTGCGAAAATGGAGATAGATCATATATGACCCATAAATGCCCGGTCGACAATCCACACAGGTGTCTCAACATATGACAGGTCATTTTCGAAGTCAACATTTTGCATATTAATGATCTCTAATGGATTTCGTATTGTGGTGAAAATGTAATCCTCGGGGTACACGTTTCCCCTTCTAGTTGCAAACTCTGGGGGTAGGGGGCCTATGATATAATGTGGGCGGTCATGACCCGGGGCGACACCAAGGACGCGAGATGGTCCGAGAAAACATCTGCGTGTGTGGTCAAGGCTGTGCCTCCATAATAGGTGTGGAACGTCGGTAGGGTCAACCTGGATATAAATTGGCCGTCCATCAATCGGCCAAGACCTGGGTGTAATTCCCTGACTATCTCTTCAGAATCTCCCCAGCCTTCAGGTGAGGCGGGTGCGGGGGCAGGGTGTTCGGCTAAAATTTCATCTAGGTTGATGGCCTAGAGGTCATCCCAAAAAGCATCATCAAGGAAATTTTCTGACATCCTACAACACCAGAATAAACGTGAGATTTTACACAGGAAAAATTAACGTCACATGTAAATATTTATTATTATTATTATTTTATTTCGATTTTACCATATATATATATATCTATATTTTTAGCTATATGGTTTTAGTTTTTTTTTTTTTTTGAACCGTGGCTCTGATACCACCTTTGTCATGACCCAATCCCAGGGGCTTAGAGTTGGAATCGTGACTTACTAACTTATTCTCATTCGTAATAATTTAAACTGCGCAAACAAAAATAATTAAACAGAAGTTCTATTACATCTTATTATTTAAAAAACAGAAAATATATTTCTAGGGCTTTCATTATTTTACTATTCAGTGACCAACCCCGAACAGAGACAAAAAGAAGCAAAAATATAAAAAAAAAAAAGAAAGGTAAAATAGTGATTCATCATCAGTCCAAATGCAGGTTCCATTTTGTAGGGTTATGGATTTCCCTCACATCTCGTCACCTAAAAGGGTAACAGCTATATGCACACAGTAGAGTGAGAAATGTTATGCCAAGTGTAGGGAATACAAAATATCCATAGATAATTAGTTAGGCTAAAACATTTGCAAAATTTAATTTAAAATGGCAATTTATTTAAAGTGGCAGAATACAGAAATCATGTAAATAAATAATCATAACCACGGTATAAACAAAACAGAACAGAGGTCACAGAAGTGACAGTCAGAACAGAGGTCAATGGATCCATGACAAACAGAGGACCACAAGGTGGTCAAACAGAGGCCAGTGGTTATTTAAGTCCCCCAAGGCGTGGGACTCCCGTGGTGGTACTTACAAAACACAATTGTTTATAAGGTTATAGTTGAATATATACTAAAATTTAAACAAACATATCCATGGGTTTTCTTTTAAGTAAATAGCGTTTAGAAAGTAACCCACGTAACAGAATTATTTATAACATAACTTTTATTTATATAACTTAATAAATAAGCTATGGTAACTCAAAACATTTATAAAACATATAATGGTAAATCAAGGTATAACATATCTCACCTTAATTACAACCCTTAGCCTCCCTTTTATTAGAACTCTCCTAATACAAGTTCTTTACCCTCAACTAACGAGTCTCTCTCTCGGTTTTTTTTTTCTTTCTTTACTTCTTTCCTTCATACGCACACACACAGCACCACCACTCCTATTTATACACAATATATATGCTGACTCAATACTCTAGGCCCTAGGTACTTATTCCTCTACCCAAGTCTAATGTACAGATGGCTTTCCCGTTTTCTCACTCGCCTGATTTGTAATTGAATTCATTAATGGCCGGATAATACTGCAAGATTATAATTGATAGCCATTGATTTGGTTTTATCTTCACCACTAAGATATCTTAACTAAAATTCGTATTTAATGATAAAAGTGGTATTTAATTTATCTTAATAAATTTCTTCATCATATATTTAATAACCATAATGATAAATTAATTTACCTAGTACATATAACTTATTCATTTTATTATTGCCATTATTATTATTTTCATTCCACATATTGTTGTTATTATTTATTTATTTATTTATTATCTTTAACTTTAATTTGACCTAACTAGTATTAGAATTTCATATTTCTGGTCATTTAGCCCTAAATAAAAATCCCTAATTAATCCCATATAACCCTGTGATAAATTAGATTCTGTATTTATTATTAATTATTTAATAATATATATCACATACACCCATAAATATTTATGTGGCATTTAATTAAACATTCAGGGTGTCACACTATCTTTATCCATTTTTATTTGCCAGTATCCACTTTTATAGTCCATTTTGGAAAACCAGGAGGCACCCTGTATTCTACTAAGAAGGACTTGCTTATTCGAAATAAAATAACCATCTCTTTTAGTATTATCATTTAATTTTTTGTAATTTATTACCATTCTAGCCTTTTCTCTTTTAACCTAAGTATCATTTCTGACCATAAATCCTGGACTACTATGTGGACTTTCACTATCTCTAATTAATCCTTTTCGTTTTAGATCTTCTATCTCTTTTCTAAATTCCTCTATATCATTATAAGTATATACCATTTGTTTTACTCTAATGATTTTATTAGGATCGATTAAGTCCATTTTAGCTATACTTTTATCTCTATACCAAAATTGTAATGGATCTTCACTATATAAATTTTTCATCTTTCTTGTTGTTCTTTTTGAATTCCTTCTTGAATGCTAATATCTTTAATACTTAGTGTAGTTTCGCACCTAGTTGGAGAGATTACCTCCTCACCACGCTTGCTGCATACGAAGTTAATATTATGATGTGTAATAGCCGCTTTTAATTTTAAGACTTCAACTGGCTTATTGTTATTTGTAAATATAACGAAGTGTAACGTTTATGTACAAGGGCTATATAATCTTTGAAAATTATAGCCTATAATTACATCATGTGATGGTTGATCGGTTGCCCAAAATTTAGAAATGATGAAGGTAATTGAATTAATTTAGATAACTAAATTTTCTATGGCATCAGTATGTATCATCGTACTATTGTTAGCTATTCAAACTATTAATGGCAGATTTTGCTTTTTCCACATGTGGGGACATAATTTTTGAATGACAACACGTGGCCGAGGTGGCACCGAAGTGCCAGCCGAGGTGCTATGTATCTTGGTCATGAAGCCGAGGTAATTTCGGCTAGGCCGAGGTTATCTGCGAGAATACCAAAATCCGGAATAAGCGGATAAGTGACAAGAGTCCTAGAATGAGAGAAGACTTCAATTTGGGTAAAGATAAGACTCTTAGAGAGTTTATCCTAATCTTACTGGGAGTCCAAGATTAGCAGTAATCCTAAGTCCATTGAAGCTAGGCTTCTATTGGGACTAGGTAAGTGTTGGCTATAAAAGGAAGGCACCCCCATGGATCTAAGATATGTCTTTTATGCTCTGTTTAGTGAGTTAAGCACTATTGGTTATCTTTGAGAGATATTTTTACTGACTTGATCGTCGGAGTGCCCCCGGGTGGACGAGTCACCGCCGGAATCTCTTCTTTCTGTTGCAGGTTGTTCGGGCTTAACCTATTATGCCGATGTTCCCTAGTTGAGTACTAAGTTGGCAGTGTGGTCGAAAATTGACACACACACCACATATATTAGGAAAGAGTTTCCTTTTTCCCAAAACATACTGAGCATCCACTATCTAAGTAAGTACATAGTTCGTAGGTATTAAATCCTTCTATGTGTATTTATTGGTATATATATACTATTAACATTAGTGAATGATAATGACATTTTATTTTCTTCATTCTTTTTGTTATACCATTTTACAAATGTATCGCTTATGCCTCTTCTTCATCGTTTTTTGTCCATGCCATAAGATTATCCTCATCTTCATATACTAGCACACTTGTAGTTCTATAACCTATTATTCTTTTGCTAACTGAACCCCTTCCAGATTGTATACTAGAATTATCTATAGAGTGTTTTCCTGACGATATGCTTACGTTATCCACTTCATCATTATTTTCTATTGCGCTAGGAGTTTCTATTTTAATATTTCCGATATTATTGATTTTAATTATATTTTTTCTTTTTGTAATATTTTTAGGATTATTAAAACTTGTTATCCATCGATTATCTAATTTGATCTCATTAGTAGTTATTCTTTTAGGTGTAATTCTATCTATTGGTATTCCATTGGTAGGTTCAAATTTATCTGCTTCTATAATTTTATTCTGCATTGTAGGATCTATGGTATTATCTAAATTGTATATTATTTTCTAAAATATTCTTAATGGATAGGTAGTTTCATGCATATCGATTCTTACAGTTTTTATTTTTAGAGTTAAAAATTTATTTATGAATCCATTTTTTAAGCTAATATAATATCCTGGTCTGCAATTAAAACCTAATGGTCCTCCAAATAGATTACCTTTTATTTTACTAATTATGGATCTTCTAAAATTTCGTTGTCTAATATCACACAAAAATGCATATATATCTATATCTCGTCCTTTGTCAAATAACGGTGTTATTTGTATTTGTACACTCCCTATATGCATATATTTAAATTTATTATCTTTATTATTTTTTAATATATTTTCATAATTTATTAAATTTATTTCTCCTACCTCATATTCACAATCCTTAATTTCAATATTTCCTTCCATCCCTTCATATACATATTTACTTTTTAATTTGAATATTGATTTTTGATATATTTTGTCCTTTCATATTATTGGTAATATCCAATCTTTTTCTATTTCTTTCTTTTGAGAGTTTTCTATGACAAATTATTCTCCTCTCAAATTTTCTATACTTGTTTCTTCTGTCATCATAAAATTTGACTCTTTCTCGGTGTCGCTATAGCTTTTGTCTTCTATTTCTATTTCTTCTTCAATTAATTCTATTATTCCTTTATTATTATCTAAAGCTAATTCTAAAGCTTTTTCTTTTTCTTCTTCTAATTCCACATAATCCAGACTTCCTAACGCTTCTATTATTTTATTATTCTTTTTATTTCTATATTGATTGGCAAAGTGGCCTATTTCTCCACATGCCCAACATTTACAGGTCTTTTTTCCTTCTGGACAATAATTATTTTTTTTCTAAAAAACCTTCTTCTTTTGTTGAAATTATAGGGGTTTTTTATAATATTTTCTTTTATATTTTTCTTCTCTTTGCTTATTAAAACTTTTTCTTTTATAAAATATTTTCTTTTTCTTATTATATGTTTTTCTTCTTGAAGGCTCACATCCCCATGAATTAGATGTTTGCCAGCAATATAAATATTATTTTTTTATTTTTCTTCTTTGCTTTATTTTCATGCATTCTTGCTCTACCCATTTTTTAGATGTTTAATTCTATGACCCAAGGTGTCACTTGTGGCATCTCCTAATTCTTTTAACCATTTTTTATATTTTTCTTCTATATTAACATTTATAGGATATGGTAATTTATGAAAAAACATGGCTAAATAAATTTTATTTCTACCCATTTGATAATAATAATAGGAGTATTCACATATATAATTTTCTATATATTCCATATTACATATTTCTATGTTACTTAATTTCCTGACCCATTCTCTTTTTCTTTTATCTTCATCCCACTCTTTTCCTACGAATTCTTCTTCAATATATTTTACGAATATGTTTAACATACCTTCTGGGGTAGTTTCTGTTGTTAATTTTTCTTTGTCACTTTCTCTTAGATTGTCATACTAGCTTGCTATCATACCTGTAAGGCTATATTCAATATAATTTATAAAATTTTGTGCACTTCAACTGCTGCTATGGATATTTAAGACATGGTGCATACCTTTCTTCTATTATTTTATTACCGCACTTGTATTTGTAGTACAATCAATATCTAATAATATCCTGTATTAATTATTGGCTTTAATGGTACCTCCCGTAAGAATACTTCCTTCCTAGGGGTAAAATCAGCATAATTTGATATTCTTCTAGCAAAAGACCCTCTATTTAGATAACTATAATGTCTCGTTCTTCTTCTATATTCATAATTTCTAGTATCATTTTCTAGCTGTTGTCTGGTAAAATTTCTAAAATCTAGATAATTTGGATTAGGTGGGATAGACGAGCTACTTTTTTCTTGTTTTACTACGGCCATATCCATATCATTAATGTTATTAGTTTATTCTTCTAAGGCATTATCTTTTTCTATGTCTTCAAAAAATTTTAGTACATTATTTTCTTTTTCTTTTTCTATGTCATTATTTCCCATTACTTGTTCTAATTCTTCAAGGGAAATGTGTTCCATTTCTCCCAAGCTGATTAATCCTAATTGTTTATAAATGTCTTCTTATAATTCTATTCTTTCATTATTTATTTCTTCATCTGCCATATCTAATAGTTCATCTATTTGTAATATTATTTTGTATTTTATCTCATTATCATTTTCTTTTTCAACCATTTCTTCTAACTGTTTTAAGCTATAGTTGTTTAACTCCATTATCTTTTTGTTTTGCAGGTGAGATTAATTCAAAGGGCTTTTCTGGATTATTTCCTTTATATGGATGGTGATTTAAGTCCAATTCTTTTCATTTTTCTTCAAAAAAGGCTACTTGTTTTTCCGGATCTTGTACAAAATGTCTAATTTCGTTTATTATTTCTAATTGATTCGCTTTAAGTTTTTCGTTAATTTCTTTTAATAGCCTAATTAAGGTATTGTTTTGTTCTATTATTATTTGTAAAGAAGTATTGTTATTTAAATTATCAGATTCTACTTCTTCACTATATTTATGCAAGAGTTATTGGCAAGGCCGAGAAACTGGGCTCTGATACCATTTTACAAATTTATTTTTGCTTTTTTGCTTTTTTGTTGGATCTAATTTAATATTAACTCTTGTAATAATTTTCGTTGATAATTTACACTTTCCTTTTCTAAAGATATTTTATTTTTTATACTAGGTTATAATTTATTATAGATTGTCCAGAGATAATAGTCAAAAGAGAATTTAATCTATTTAACTCACTCTCTAATTCAGAAATATAATCTAGACTATCTTTTATTTCAACTCTAAGTGTTATTATCAAAAGCATATAATTACTAATTCTAAATTCTAATTTTTTTATTTTTTAGTCAATTTATAATTTTATAAAAGTTATTAATGACAATGATTGCTAAGATGGCTTTACTTTTTTTTTTTTTTTTTTTTTGAAAAGAAAGGCAAACATAGCATTACTATTCCAAGGCTAAAGCCTTACATAAGCCAACAGGGGGATTGCTCACCCAATTGGAGGGGAGAACTCCCTGTAAAAAAGCCTTCGCTGTCCAGTGAGCGGCACCATTAGCCTCACGAGGAGTCCAGACAAAGGAAAGGTTACATTGGTTAGCTATACTTCTAATATCACCAATGATAGGAGCACACTCCCATGGAGGGTCATCCTCGGACACACACAAGCAAATGACAGATTTGTTGTCCCCAGCAATTTCCACCTGGGAGAGATTCAGCGACCGAGCCATGAGGCATGCCCATCGAACAGCCAATGCTTCACCCTGCAAAACTGATCCCACATCCTCGAAACGAGTTGCTCCTTCCACAACCGAGCCACTGCTATTACGAAAAATCACAGCGACAGAAGCTCTGGAGGTTCCAGGCCTGAGGGCCACATCACAATTGGCTTTGAGCTTGCCCGGCCGAGGAGGTATCCACACTCTTTCCGTTGCTCGGTGGGAATTCAACTGAGTGGAGTTTTGATGAGAAGCCTGTATAGCTAAAGCATGTTCACATGAGTCTTTGGCTGCTCGGAAAAGGACGGAGCAAGGGTCAATGGGCTGGCGGTGGAAAACCATGTCATTTCGACATTTCCAGATGTGCCAAGCCAACCAAATTACCTGACAAAAATAATCCACTCTCGCAGACTGATTGGAGATATTCTGAAACATATCACAGGTCCATCTTTGAATTGAAACAATAGGACTCAGATGTGTCGCTATGTTCAGGCTACTCCCAAACCACACCGCCCGCGTCCAGTCACAACCGCAAATCAAATGCTCCACTGTTTCACTTTCCCGATTGCAGATAGGGCATAAATCATCCCGAGCACAATGACGTCGGAAGAGATTAGCATTGGAGGCCAACAAATTGTTACACGCCCGCCACCAGAAGTTCCGGAGCTTTGGAGGAATTGGGAGGGTCCACAAGAATTTCCAGATTTTCTCGGGCATTTGAAATGAAGACGAGGGTTGATTGGCTGACTGGTGTAATGAGTCCATGATTGCCACCCGGTAACCTGACTTTACTGAATAGAGTCCTTTCAGATCATGATGCCAAATGAGTCGGTCATCTTGTGGCTCAGTCGCAAGTGGAATCGTACAAATCTTATCAACTTCATCCCTTGAGAGCACACTATGCAGCACATTTAAATTCCAGCGGTTAGTATTAGGAGTAACGGCCTCACACACTTTTGTTAGCTGGCATCCCAAAGGCTTTGGAGATGTGACACAGAAATTGGGAGAAGACGCTACCCATCTATCAGTCCAAAAGTGGATGGACTTCCCATTAGAAACTTGCCATCTGACCCCTTTTTGTAAAACCTCCCGACCCTCAAGAATACTGGTCCACGCCCATGATGCACGCGATCCTCTTCTGGCACTCCAAAAATTAGATTGCGGGTAATACCGTCCCTTGAAGAATTGAGCACAGAAGGAGTTAGGAAAACGACTGAGCCGCCACCCTTGCCGAGCTAACAGAGCTCTATTAAAAGAACGGAAGTCTCGGAAACCCATCCCGCCTTGGAGTTTAGGCAGTGTAAGTTTGTCCCACGCTGCCCAATGTATACCTCTGTTGGCAGAATCACCTTTCCACCAAAAATTGCTCAATAATGCATTCAATTTAGAGCACAAATTCTTGGGGAGTAAAAAACAAGACATTGCATAGGAGGGAATAGCCTGGGCGACCGATTTAAGAAGAATTTCCCTTCCCGCTTGGGACAAAAGTTTAAGCTTCCAACCTTGTAGTTTATCACGAACCCTTTCCACAATGAAATTATAAGTCGCCCGTTTGGATCTCCCCCAGAAAGTTGGCAGGCCTAGATATCGGGATCCCGGATCAGCAGGGGCAATACACAGCAGATCAGAAATTTGCCTTTTACATCCTTCACTGGTGTTGGCGGAGAAGTGAAGACCTGACTTATCGAAATTGAGTTGCTGGCCCGAAGCGTGGCCGTAAATAGCCAAAACTCGGAGGATTTCATGACAGTGAGCCACATCCGCTTTAAGAAATAAGAGAGCATCATCGGCGAAAAAAAGATGGGATAGCACTGGGCATCCTCGACTAATCTTGATACCTGAGAACCTATTTTCTTCCAAACTTTTTTGCAGTAACTTGGAGAGCACCTCAATCACCAATAAGAATAAGTAAGGAGAGAGGGGGTCCCCTTGCCGAATGCCCCGAGAAGGTGTAAAGTTCGTTCGCACTGCTGAGGTGAATGTCCAACTAAAATTTGAGCCAAATTGTGGCTTAATCTTTCGAGTTACCAAGAATAGCTGATTCTGAAGGTTTAAGGTTTAAATCTTTTATCCATCATAATATTTTAGAATGGCTTCTTTCAAGCCCACTGGATTGCTAAGACGGGCGGTTTATGAGTTGCCAGTTGAATCGGCGGAAATTGAACTAGATGATGGATGAACCAATCAAATCGATTTTCAAAATCTTGTTCACAAGTAATTTCCTGTTTATTTTATCTCTTACGATTTAGATCAGTACTTCACTTTCCTTAAATATAAAAAAAAGTAAATCTAGAGACAACGAACACAGGGGACGAAATTTGTCACCCACTCATTATGTTTTTTTTTTTCTTTCTAAAATTGGTGAACAAAAGTCAAGACCGCTTTTCGTGATCGGTAGAAGCTCTGCATTTGAAAACAGTTAATTGACCTTGTGATTTTGACTATTTTATATTATTTCATTAATAATTTTGTCCAAATTTCAAATATACCTTAAAATTTAAGTTAGACCCACGTGTTTTTCCAGCCTTAATCTCTCTATATTTAATCCCACAAACAAAATGCATATAAATTTTTTTATTATATCATTAATTAAAAATACTCCATAATTTGATTACCTAGTTTCTTAGTTTTCATTTTCTAGGTGTACGGACAAAGAAAAATTACGTATTTGTTGATAAGAAATCTAATGAAGAAGATGATCAGCACCACCACGCGATCTTTCTGTAAGACAAAAACTCCTCCAGCCGTAATCGGGGGCCCTCCGATGCCCAAGTCAGTCCTCCGATATTATCGAATTATTTAATGGACTAATTCATAAAGAGAAATTGCGTACCTCAATGTGACGACCCCACCACGTATATTGATTAACACTTAATTAAGTAAGGAGATTTAAATTTTAATTGCTAATTATTCTAATTTAGTCTGAGATTTATGAAAATTATGAAGATTGATTCATATATAATTCTATTGAGGATTAATTTTTGGAGTTAGAAATTGAAAGCCTAGATGGCTCAAGAAAGTACAAATGATGAATTTAATTATTTTAATTTCGAGTATCGGACTATATGGAAATTTAATTAAATATTCGATTCAAATTTATGAAATTGAGACTTGATTAATTGGGTCCAAGTTAGAGTTAATTAAGTTCTGAGAATTGGGAATTAAGGTTTTTATGAATTAAATTTATTTGTGAGGTATTCAATTGAGCGTGTAATTTATTAGCGAAGATTTTGAAGTTTAATCCGAAATTGAAGACTTTAATGATTTGAGAAACCAAAATTGATGATGGAAATAAGTTTAATTTGATGTTTAGGGCCTTTTGGAAGTTTGATTAAAAATTTGATTTGGATTGATAAATTTAAATATATTTAATTAGGTTCTAATGGAAGTCAATTAGACTAATTAAATTATGTGAGATTTGAGATTAGTTATAATTAACTAATTTTGTGTTAATTAAAATTTATTAAAATTAAGTGATGCTTAATTAAATTATTCTTAGACATAAATTGAATTATGGACTAAATTAGTATTGGGGGTGTAAATGGGTGTGGGTGTATTGAGAAATCTATATATGTGTGTGTATATGATGTGTTGGAAATCAAGGGAGGGTGCACGTGTGCTATGTTGAGGTCAAGAAGTGAGATGTGTGTGTGTGTGTGTGTGTGTGTGTGTGTGAATGTATAACCTGCTGAAGCTCAAAAACAAAAAAGGAAAAGAGAGGAGGCAAGAGAATGGTAATTGGAGATCTCAAGAATGTAGAGAGAGAAACCCACTTTTGTGCTAAGAATTGAAAATGAGGTAGAGAGCTAAAGAAAGAAAAGCTAAGAAAGTGAAGGATTGAAGAAGAATTCACCAAATTGAAGATTAAAGGTAAGGATTTTAAGCTTGAATTTTGTAGAATCTTTGTATTATACTTGAATTAAAGATGAGTTTGGGTTCAATTTCATATAATTTGGAAGAAATTAGAAAAAAACAAAGATGAAGAAATTAAGGTAGGCTCATGGTTATGGAAATTAATTATTTTGGGTTGATGATGTAGTCTTGCATAAAATTAAGCCTCATTGTTACATGCATAGGCAAATTCTATAAGTTTAATACTCTAATTAAACATGCATTGTAGAAATTCAACGTTTTAAGATTTTAATTCATGTTTAAAAGGTTTATAGATTTGAATTTGGGTCTAATATGAAGAAAATTAATAATAATCCAAATTAGAGCTATTCTAATTAAAATTATTTAGTTTTGATCTTAATTTCATACATGCAAAGTTTCATGACTCCAATTTCATGATTTAAAGGAAAATAGAAAGAACTTGAAGTCAATTTTATGTAATTAAAAAGAAAATGAGAAATTGAAGCTATGTTCAAATTTATGAAAATTAATTTGGAAATTAATTATTTTGGGTTTGATTTTGGAATATCATGCATGAATTGAGTCTAATTTCTACATGTATAGACAAGTTCTACAAGTTTTAATATTTTAATTGTACATGCATCATAGATTTCTAATAATGGATTTCATGTTTTGATGAAATGAGAATTAAGCTTTGGAAATTTATGGGTTTATGAACAATGAGCTTAATTTATAAATTAAAGAAGTTTTGATGTAAATGATTTAAAATTGATCATATTTTCTTAATTATTTAGGAGTTTGTATGTTTTAGACAAGCCATATATGAACCCAAGTTTTGAAATTATTTTGAAAGCTCAATTCAAGTTTTAGAATTTGTGAGTTTGGACTTAGGCTTGATATGAAGAACATGAATTGAGTTGAATTTGATGAATTTGAAATTTGTGTGTACATGCATGTAAAGGTGTCACGACCCAAATTCGCCCCTATGGGTTTAGCACCGTAACCGGCCAGTAATCCGAGATTACCGAAGGCCTGCTTAACAATAAGACAGTATAACAGAGTACAGGGGCATGGCGGAAGCCAATACAGTAAATAAACAATGTCCAATGAGCTGTGACAGTCTGTATGCCAAAAAGATTTTTCATGCATATAAACATTCGGTACAGAACAGTTATGCACAATATTTACAATCATTCAGTACAGGGACTTAATCCCTACTAAACAGTACAGCACAGTCTATACGGTAATACAAAACAGTACAGAGACAGACGGGGTAATAAAAACACCCCTAAGCCATAGCTTGGCAGTCTCGGAACCTCACAGTGAGGCACGGTGGTTGGCTTGACAAAACTGGAGTTTACCCCGACGCCTCTAGCTTTGATCCGGTGCCTATACACCTACATATATATATATATGAGCAGTGAGCTAAAGCCCAGTGAATAACATAATGCGTAAAGAGGTTTAGAATGAATGTCCATACAGTAATGAAAATAGTTCATTAAATCAGTATTTCAGTCTTTCAGTCAATCAGTCATATGTGGTGCATCCATTAGCATAACAATAAACAGTAGGTCTTAAAAGACCGAACAGTAAGTGATGGCCATCAATCAGTAAACAGTAGTGGTTCCACGAGGGAACCGACAGAAATCTCTGTATAGTAACAGTAAACAGTAGGTGTTAAGGATGCCACAGTACAGTTCAGAAATAAAGGACATGCATCCATTCAGTAATCAATTTCAGTTCAGTAAACAGTTCAATTCAGTATTCAGAAGATAAACATTTTGAACATATCTTTACACAATTGTTACTCACAGAGTTCTGGGCTACAGTGAACTAGAGCGTCTCCTCAGAATGCCAACCCTATACAGTTAACAGATTGAACACACACTAAGTTTCACAGTTGGGAAAGATAATAACTAAATCCCTAAATTTGCCTCGGTGTATTTTACATCCATGTCCTCCTTAAGATGCCTTAAACTAGGCCTAAGAATGCCTAGGATGGGATGAGGATGCAAAGATACACTTAGAAAACATTTTACAAAATTTGCTGAAAACAGGGGTCTCGCTCGAGCGAAGATTTCTTTGCTCAAGCGGACATGCAGACAAAGGATCTCTGCTCGAGCGTGAATTCCGTCGCTCGAGCGAACTGTGTGCTACAGTAAAAATACTGGATGCTCAAAATTTACGCTCGATGCTCGCTCGATACTCGCTCAAGCGTGAGACACAGCTCTTCGCTCGAGCGTAGGTCCCTTCGCTCAAGCGTACGCCTGTGTGTACCAAGATTCTGAGAGCTTGAAATTTACACTCGAGCCACCATTCCGTCGCTCGAGCGTAGCTCAGAGTAAATGGTGGTCGCTCGAGCGTAGAAGCCAAATTTTGGAATTTTCAGATTTGCCTCCCAAGCTCAAACCAAGCATTCCTAAGCTCAAAACTCGACCTCTTGGGCTCAAATTCTAGAAAACACAACTAAACTCAATATACAACAAGTTTCAAAACTCAATTTGGGAATTTAAAGCCCAAGGGTGAGTCAATTAAATCCAAATTTCAAACCCATTTTCATGAACGTGAAGAACATGCAAACATGTATGAATTCAAATCATTTCAAAGCTTCAATTTGATGCTCTAGTGAGCCAATTGTTCCAAAAACAAGTTGAAAACATGGACCATTGCAAAATTATGAACATGCATGTGAGAAATGATAAATTACAACCTCAAAACTTCAAATTAAAGGCATGCATGCATGAGCTAGGCTCCAATTTGACATATATGGACCAATTCAAGGCTTAAATCACTAAGGATACAAGAACTAGGCATGCACAAGCTTAAACACAACAATGAGAGGTTAAATTCCTTACCTAGAGCTTCAATTACAAGGTGAGGAAGCTTAATTTGCAACCTATGTTCCAATTCCTTCAATTACCAAGCAATTTACAAGCAAAATTGAGATGAAATCAACTCCTCAAGTCTCTCTCTCTCTCTCTAAGGTCGGCAATGAGCAAGAAATGGCTGAGCAAATGTGTTATGTGATCAAGTTAAGGCTCAAATGTGTGTGAGATAGTGGGCCATTAAGTGGTATTTTGGTAATTAAGCTCAATTTGGGCATTTTGTCAATATTTAATCTAATTTAATCATACCAAATAAATTTTCAGATAATTACACCATAAAATCACATAAATTACAATGATTATACAACACTATTCGATTTTGGGTTCGGCCGGCGATAAGGCCTTCAATTTACAGTTTAAACACATATACACGTATAGATAATTAGACAATCAACAGATAGAAACGCAATACAAACAGATACAGTCAATCAATCAGTTTCAGATTCTAGTCGGTCAGTTCAGTAGTTCAGTCAGTCATAATTAGTATTAGTTTAGTAGTAATCAGTATTAATCAGTGATCAGTGATGAGGGTTATTACAAAAGGATTGTCATGAGTTTGCATCTTCACAAACATGCATTTCATAATGAATTGAAGGCTATTTGGCACATGCAAGCATGATAATGTTGAATTTCATGAAGTTGATCATCAATTGTACTATTTAAGTTGAAAATTAATTTGCATGGGCTTTGAAGTTATAAAGTGAGTTTGATATGATTCAAGTTTATGAGATGGATTTATGTAAATCTGAGATTCAAATCTTGCAAAATTGGTCCTTATATTCATGTTGAAAATTATATATAAGTCTTATGATATTAATTACATTGGTTGGAACCAAGTTTGAAGCTCAAACATAATCTAGAAAAACCTTGAATTCGACATGTCCGCTCGAGCGCGTAGAGTCCTACTCGAGGAAGTTTTACTAGACTTCTCGCTCGAGCGTCAAAAGTCTCGCTTGAGCGTAATTTGCAAGAAACCAGTACTTTTGCAGACCAAATGGGTTCGCTCAAGCAGCCGAAACAACGCTCGAGCGTAGGGCCCTGGTTCAGAAATTTTGAAAAGAAGTTTTATGCTTCGTTTTCCGTTCTCTTTCACTTCAAAGCACTCTTAGGCATGCATTAAACATTGTAAATGAATTAAAGAACATGAAAGGAGCCTAAGAATGTTAAACAAGTTAAAGAACAGAATGAATTGTAATATGACCTAATGTGTTATGAATTATGTAGGGTCAAACGCAGGGACGAATCAAGCACCAGAACACTGTGAGTAATAACTTCGTAAAGCTACGTTCAAGTTAAATTATTTTCGGTATATGAAATAAGATCTGTCGACGTTATGCTATGATTCAAGTATGTTACAAGTGACATTATGCTATGATTCGAGTATGTTACAAGTTCCCGGTACCGGAGGTTCCTTATGGAACTGACAAGTTATCTATACCCAGCTGGAGGTTCCTTTATAAAATTGACAAGTTATTTGTTCCCAGTCCGGAGGTTCCTTATAGAACTGACAAGTTATATGTACCTCGGCTGGAGGTTCCTTTATGGAACTGACAACTTATCCACTCCCAGTCCGAAGGTTCCTTTATGGAACTGACAAGTATTCTGTACCCGGCCGGAGGTTCCTTTATAAAACTGACAAGTATGACCTTTGATTTCTGTATGTGATTTAAATATGAATTTGTTTTTGAGTGAAATTTGAATATGCATAAGACTCTATAATGGGCATCGTTCATTAAAATCCTTTACTTTGTTATTATTCACTGGGCTCCAGCTCACTGTATTATTTATGTATGTAGGTGATCAGCCGCGTGACCGGGCCTAGAGCTTTTGCCTGGATTCTGTTTTGTCAGCCAACCTATGTGCCTTCCGTGGAGGTTCCGGATATGTCTAGTGGTTATGGCTAAGTACATAAAGTCCAAGTTTTGTTTTCTTGTTTGGTTAAACAAGTCTTTGTTTATTATATAAATAGGGCTAAGTCCCTTTTTGTCTAATCTGTATATATATGATGACGTAAGAACGATGTGTGAATATGTATATAAAAAGTTTTAAATTTTCCTGTCTCATATAAGTCTGCATAGCTCAATGGATGTTGTATATTTGTTATTTGCTTCCGCTAGCTCCTAATATTATGTTAATATGTCTCAGAGGCCTTCAGTAATTCCAAGATTACTGGCCGGTTACGATGCTAAACCTATAGGGGCGGGTTTGGATCGTGACACTCAACCCATGAGGGTCTTGCCTATTTATAATATCTAGTGACTTACTTAGCAAGTAGTTTGAATGTTTCAGAAGTCCTATGAGGACTTCTATATCGATAAGATTTCATATCCTGATAAGTTTTGCACAACATAAAACACTAATGCAATGTTTGATAAGAATTTAATAACTGTTATACACATGATAACTTATAATTACGCCACGTGGTAGTGGCGGGACCCACATAATTCCTATGGTTATTTTTATTCTCTCTCAATTGCCCCCAAGCTTTCATTCTCTTTGAACCCAGTGAAAGAGTGGAAGCTTCTGTTGTTCTGATAAAAATAGTCATGTAATAATGCCTAGCTAAAACCATACATGGGTGCTAGGGTTTATTCCAAAATGCATAACTTTATTAGGAATTATTCCGAAAATGCCTAGCCTTGCTAGGACTTATTCCAAGAATGTCTTACCTCGTTAGGACTTATTCCGAAAATGTCTTGTTAGGATTTATTCCAAGAATGCCTAACCTTGCTAGGATTTATTCCGAAAATGCATAACCTTATTAGGACTTATTCCGAAAATGTCTATCCTTGCTAGGACTTATTTCAAGAATGCCTAACCTCGTTTAGGATTTATTTTGAAAATGCCTTGTTAGAACTTATTCCAAGAATACCTAACCTCGTTAGAATTTATTTTGAAAATGCATAACCTTGTTAGAACTTATTCCAAGAATGCCTAATCTTGTTAGGAATTACCAAAATACCAACTCGCTTATTGGCAAGCAAAACCTGCTCGGCAAGAAATCCCACTA
Source organism: Camellia oleifera (assembly GCA_022316695.1). NCBI lineage: Eukaryota > Viridiplantae > Streptophyta > Magnoliopsida > Ericales > Theaceae > Camellia > Camellia oleifera. The sequence continues at coordinate 13,435,534 of CM039314.1, read as the reverse complement.
TTGGACAAACCACCAACCTACTCTGTAAAAATTTTCAAAGTTGGTCAAACGTACTAATCCATTTTGCCGAGCAAAACCAACTCGACAAAGATTTCCAAGTTGGTCAAACCTGCCAACCTACTTTGCCAAGCAAAACCCGCTCGACAAAGATTTTTCAAGTTGGTCAAACCCACTTTACTCGACAAAGATTTTCAAAATTAGTCAAACTTGCCAATCTACTTCACCAAACAAAACCTGCTCGACAAAGATTTTTCAAGTTGGTCAAACCTGCCAACCTACTTTGTTTGACAAAGATTTTCAAAATTGATCAAACCTGTCAATCTACTTCACCAAGCAAAACTCACTCGATAAAGATTTTTCAAGTTGGTCAAACCTGCCAATCTATTTTGCTCGACAAAGATTTTTCAAGTTGGTCAAACATACCAACTTATCTCTTGCCCAAACCAGCCTGCCAAAGAGATAAAATTTGTAACCAAAAGGAAGCGTAATTCACATTGCCCCCATGATCCATAAAGCACGAACTCTATCTTAGCATACTTGACCAAATAACGGTCTCCTTCCAACACGGAATAATAATGCAAAAAGTTGATGCTCCACATATAAAATCTGACATAATGTATAAAATCTATGCTTCGTGGCATAATAATTGATAATAATACCTCCATGTCCAGCATGATAATGCATAAAATCCATATGCCGTAGATAATAAAAATCCGATATAATGCATAAGATTTATGTTCCACATATAATAAAAATCCGACATAATGTATAAAATCTATGCTGCGTAGCATAATAATTGATAATAATACCTCCATGTCCAACATGATAATGCAAAAAATCCATACGCCGTACATAATAAAAATCCTATATAATTGATCTTCCATATCTCCATGATCGGAATAATAGTATATAAATTCCGTGCACTGTTTGTCATTGCAAGATTTTGCCCATATCGGTTTACGCTGAGTAAATTTGAATTCAATATTCTATTGATTTCTTGAAATTGATCACATGGACTCCTCTTAGGACCTTATTCCAAGTGCAAGTATAGAAAAGTTGCATAACCAATTTAAGTTGCAACTTATCTGTTCATCTTTCGTGAAGCTAATAATTCCAAATTCATAGGGCTTCGTTCCAGTCTTTTCTACTCAGAGAGGATGACTTCCGTCTTGAATTAGAGTACCAAGCTAGGTCTTCGAGTTGTTAATCTTTCGGTCTTGTTGCATCCATGCTTGTTCATTTAGTTAATGGTATTATTAAAGAAAGAACCCTATCGTGCTCCAATAATATGATGTGATTGGCACACTGCAATGGATCGCTATACATACGGCTAAAAAGAATTGCTTTATCTACAATACATTATTCAAATGGATCCGCCTAATAAATCTTGATGCACGCCAACACCAATGCAAAAACATTACACATGTTTTGTTTTTGATGATCTTAGCGTCAGATCAAGTAAGTGAAATCACGAATTGCATGATCATCAATTGGAATAACGAATTGCATGATCATTGTGAATGGTTCAATCTTCTTCATTGAATTATTTTGTTCCCACAGATGGCGCCAATTGTACGAGTAAAGAAAAATCACGTACTTGTTGATAAAGAAATCTAACGAAGAAGATTATCAGCACCAGCATGCGATCGTTCTACAAGACAAAAACCCCTCCAGCCGTAGCCGGGGGCCCTCCGACACCCAAGTTAGTCCTCCGATATTATCGAATTATTTAATGGACTAATTCATAGAGAGAAATTGTGTACCTCAACCCATAAAAGTGTTGCCTATTTATAATATCTAGTGACTTACTTAGCAAGTAGTTTGAATGTTTCAGAAGTCCTATCCCAAACAATCTCTGATTGTTGAGGACTTTATATCGATAAGATTTCATATCTTAATGAGTTTTGCACAACATAAAACACTAATGCAGTGTTTGATAAGAATTTAATAACTGTCATACACATAATAATTTATAATTACGCCACGTAGCAGTGGTAGGACCCACATAATTTCGGTAGTTATTTTTATTCCCTCTCACTAGACAATAAAAAAGGTATATAAATTTGGACACTTTAGATATAAAATTATATTTTAGACTTTGAAAAGATTAATCCAATTATCATTTTTTTTTTTTTTTGTTTAAAAGGCGGATTGGCCAGGCTAATGACCACCCCAGTTTGAAAAAAGGTATATAAAGTGTTATGTGAGAGATATTTTAGTATGAAAAATGATATATAAGCTCATTTTTTAAACCCAGTTTCTATATTCAATGATGTGTAAGTGATATGATTAGTTGATGATTTCGGAAGATATGAGAGAGAGAGTGTGTGTATTAGATATCTTAATTGATTGCCACATGAACTTGAAAAGTGAGTCTAACTTTTGAATTTAAATAGTAATGCTCTTTTGATATATGGTAATTTGTAAATAGTTCTCCTTATAACTCTATGGGGGAATATCAAAAAAGTGGAGAATAAAAATATAATTTTAAAATATTGATGGTATAAATAATTTATGCATTAGATTATGTAAATAAATCTTATACCTTCATTATTTTATTTTTTTTTACTTTTCACTTTTTGTGAAATTATAGGATTGGACTGGACCAACATTTTCAGCCCGATATATTAATGGACTAGGCTTGGGATTTATACTTTCAACGTAGTCTAGCTCCACCCTATAATTAATTAATTAATTAATTAATTATAATATATTAAAAAAAAATATATATATATATATATTTTGGGGATTTAAATTTTATTTTTGTTGATTTTATTAAAACGCACATTTGTGGTAAGAAATATAATGATGTCAATATATTTATTTAAGAAATATAATGTGTGATTAAATTTAATTATGGAATATTTTTTCAAAAAAATTAACCTATGGCCCGATGAGTGAGCTTGGCAATTATAATTATTTTTTAGGCTGGGCTCGAGCAAATATGGTGGCCCAATGTTAGTGTTGGCCAAGTTTGAACAAATACAAAATTCTTTATTATGTAGTGTTGACTTGACCTGACAAATACTCACCCCTAATAGCGGACAAATGGCACATCCAGTCGAACCACCATCCCTCATCCAGGGAATCGACTAGACGACGTCGGAAGAAGTAGTCGCGAGCTGAGTATGCTGGGCAAGAGTCCTCTTTTGTGTCACGATCCAACTTGGCTCGATCAATCAAACTCTTTATGAGACTCGAGGACAATCACGACGATCTCATGAAAGAACCCGAAATCAATATATTATAATTGTTGGATCACACATTATTAGTGTACCATTATTGGGTTTGCAATTTTATTTAGTGAAATCTTATCTTATGTTATATATAAAGAGAATTTTTCACATTTTTTTTCTAGTTTTTAATGAAATTGTTCATAATTGGAGATAATTGGAGAGTGGTTTTAGTCAAAATTAATATGAGAAATAAATAATAATAAATAAAAAAATTGTAGATTCAAGATCATAGTGCAATTTCACATGATTTTGCAACTACGATCATAACCACTATATGTTTTACAAAATTTTAGATGTTAGTGCAATTTAATCAGGTTGTTTGCCCAAATTGGAGTCATATGATCTGAATTGAGATCCTGATAACCATAATGTATTTCTTACAACATTTGTAATTAATTTTAACAACCCAACTGATTTTATTATTATTATTAAGTATGCTTGTGGAATATGAAAGTTGAAGCTGTAAAAATGGCAACTTGGTGTATGAGGCTACATCTAAAGCAGGAGGTTATGAGGAAGATAATACATACACAATCTCATTTTCATTTCTAGAAAGGCTGTGTGTGTGACTTAAACTTGCACCTCGAGGACGCTAACAGTAAACCATGCCAAGCCACCTTTTCGATTGAAATATTTGTAGTAAGGTCAAATTCTAAATTTGACCAAAAAAAAAAAAATCAAGTAAAAAAACCCGTTCTTAGATTGATACTTACTGATCAAAATTACAGAAATGAAGACCTACACAAATATGATAAAGGTGCACTTAGGGAGCTCCTAATTACACCTAGTTAATTTCTGTTTACACCCATAGAGTACAAGTGTTATAATCCATACAAAAAAGGTGTAATCAGAAATTTAATTAGTGTAAATAGAAGTTCTCAGTGCACTTATTTGTTTTCAAACACAAAAACCAAAAGCCAATCTCAAGAAATCAACAAAGGAATCATAAGATAGCTAAGTTATATAGCTTTTTCAACATTTTCATGGCTTCGGAAACCTTGCCTTGATCTTCTTGACAGTATCAATGTCAGTCTTAAATGCCTTTGCAAGTATTTCATCATCAATGTCAGTACCAAACACAGACACTGGTACTGAAACTATCCCAGCACTTGCACTTCCAAAAGCAGATATCGCCAAGGCTGACTTATTGTGGTTTCGGTTATACTGAAAGTGAATAAGCCCTTTTGGGAACACAAACATGTCCCCAATTTGGACTGTTTGGTTATAAAGCACGTTTTTAGTGTCGACAAAGCCCACTTCAAGAGTCCCGTCCACGAGGAAAAGAAGCTCAGCAGCCCGAGGGTGCGTGTGAGGAGGGTTAATAGACCCTGCAGGGTAAAAGAGCACCGCATAAGACACGCTTTGACCGTTTAGAGCAGGGAACTCTGCCATACTAGCTTTTGTCACCGTGAAATTTGCAGGGTATTTGTCAAAAACACCCCTCATTCCAGTGTAGGTGAAGAATTTTCCATCAACATCGCTTACATTTTGAGGGACAATGAAGTCTGAAAGAATGTCAGGGTCGCCTGCCAATGTTGTCTTAAGGGCGGTCAAGGCAAAAGCCAAAAGTAAAAAGGGAATGAGTCTAGGGAAGTTTTGAGCCATTGTTGATATGGTGAAAGAATAATGTTTTCAAGTGATATTCGGTTGGTGAGAAAATTGTTGTGAATGGATATGAGGTTTAAGCATGCATTTACAGGTGTTTCGTGGGGGGTGGTGTTGAAATTCACTATGTTTGCTTTGTGTTTCTTCTATATTGGCTGAGTTGATGAGGCCATGTACAAAATATAGGAGCTGTAAACAGCTAGCTGTCAATTATGGTAGAGTTTATGATTGACCAAGCATATAAAATATGGTTGAGAAAATTTAAAATGAGATCAAGCATATACAACATGTTTGAGAACGAATATTTTAAAACCTTTTTTGGACTTCACAAAGAGGATTTCGTTATCTTTACTTTGTTTTCCTTTTTGATTATTTTCATTCTTCAACCAATCATGAAAATTAGACATTATGGAAGGTAATAAAAACTTGGGCAAATTAAACTTTCTCATTTAAACTATCACTCAGTATCACTTCATTTAACAACAAAAAAAAAAAAAGGGTAAATTATGCAAATGGATGCTGTAATTTACACGACGTGTTAATTTAGTTCCTGTTATTTTAATTTGCTCGATTTTACCTCTTAATTTAACGAATTGTATCATATTGGTCTAATAAATAACCACCGTCAAGTTTGGTGAACGAAAACTCGGATATGTCAATTTGGTCCCTATAGTTTACACTATGTGTCAATTTGGTCCCTGTCAAAATCGAGCAAACTAAAACAATAGGAACCAAATTGACACATCATGTAAACTACGGAGACTAAATTGACACATCGTTTGAGCATGTGACAACTTTCTATCCACCAAACCTAACGCCCATTATTTATTGGACCAATATGACACAATCCGTTAAATTAAAAGACAAAATCAAGTAAATTAAAACAACATGAACCAAATTGACATATCGTGTAAACTACATGGACCATTTGCATAATTTACCCAAAATTTTACGTTTTGCTATCTTGAATAATTAATTTATGACCTTCCAAACAGTGGCAAAGCGAGGATTTTAAAGGGGGCACCATTGAGTTGAAATCTTAACAAAAATCACAATCCAACTTAACACAATTTTTGTGGTAAGAATAAAAATTACTAGAATGTAAAAGTTATATTTTCATATGAGATCGAGTTAACCAATCATAATCATTTTTTTTTTAAATTTAATTTTATATAGGACGATCACATAGTTCAAAAAATAATCACATGCCTCATTAAATATAAAAAAATAAAATTATGGGGTCTTTTGGAAAGTGAGTTATAATTCACTTATCAAATTATAACCCACTTCCCTCTCTGTCACGACCCAAACCTGCCCCTACATGTTTAGCACCGTAACCGGCCAGTAATCCGAGATTACGGAAGGCCTACTTAACAGTAAGACAGTAATACAGAGTACAGGGGCATGGCGGAAGCCAATACAGTAAATAAACAATGTCCAATGAGCTGTGACAATCTGTATGCAAAAAGGTTTTTCATACATATATGCAGTCAGTGCAAAACAGTATATACAATATTTACAATCATTCAGAACAGGGGCTAAATCCCTATTAGACAGTACAGTACAGTGTTATCAGTCTATACAAAACAGACACAGGGACAGACAGGGAAAATAAAAACACCCCTAAGCCATAGCTTGGCAGGCTCGGAACCTCACAGTGAGGCACAGTAGTTGGCTTGACAAAACTGGAGTTTACCCCGACGCTCCTAGCCGCGGTCTGGTGCCTGTACACCTACATATATATATGAACAGTGAGCTAAAGCCCAGTGAATAACATAAAGCATAAAGGGGTTTAGAATGAATATCCTTCAATATCGAAAACAGTTGTTTCAATCAGTATATCAATTGTTCAGTACAATAAACAGTCATACATAGTACATCCATTAGCATAGCAGTATAGTAAACAGTAGGTCTAAAAAGACCGAACAGTCATTGATGGCCATCAATCAGTAAACAGTAGTGGTTCCAACAAGGGAACCGACAGAGATCTCTGTAACAGTAACAGTAAATAGTAATTGCTAAGGATGCCACAATACAGTTCAGAATATAGGACATACATTTATTCAATTAACAGTATCAGTTCAGAAAACAGTACAGTTCAATTGTTCGAAAGATAATCATTTTTGAACATATTTTTACACAGTTGTTACTCACAGAGTTCTGGGCTATAGTAAGCTAGAGCGCGTCTCCAGTCGCCAACCCTACACAGTTAACAGATCGAACACACACTAAGCTATACAGTTGGGAAGGATAATAACTTAATCCCTAATTGCCTCGGTGTGTTCTACATCTATATCCTTATTAAGATGCCTTAAACTAGGCCTAAGAATGCCTAGGATGAAATGAGGATGCAAAGATGCACTTTAAAAGCATTTTCAGAATTTTCAGAAAACAAGGGTCCCGCTCGAGTGTAGGTTACTCCACTCGAGCGTACATGTAGGCAATGGTTCCCGCTCGAGTGTCACTTCCCACACTCGAGCGGACTGCGAAATAGACAAAAGTATTGGATGCTCGAAAATTACGCTCGATCGGCACTCGACATCTGCTCGAGCTTAAGACACAAGGTCCCACTCGAGCATCAATTATTCCGCTCGAGCGAACTTCAAAACAGTGCAAAGTACTGAGAGCACGAATTTCCCACTCGAGTGCCACTTTCCCCGCTCGAGCGGGAGTTCAAAATCTGGAATTTCCAGATTTGAACTTCCAAGCTCAGAACAAGTTCCAATGTATCAAATTCGATCCTCTTGGGCTAATTTTCTGGAAAACACTTCAAAACTCATAATATTACATGTTTCAAAGATCAATTTGACAAATCAAAACCCAAGGGTACTTCAATTAAATCCAATTTCAAACCAAATTTCCTGGACATGAAGAACATGCAAACATGCATGAATTTAAATCATTTTAAAACTTCAATACTTGCTCAAATGAGCTCATTCCTTCCAAATCATGATGAAATCATGGTCTACTTTTAAAACATGGACATGCATGTGAGGAATTATGAACTACAACCTCAAAACTTCAATATATAAACATGCATGCAACAATTTAGTTCCAACACAACGATTTGAGCCATAAATTGGCTCTAGACTTCAACTTTGCTCTAAACCATGCAAGAATCAACTCAAAACATAGACAAGAAGACAATGAACCTACCTTAAGTCTTGTAGTTCAAGAAGAGAGCTCAAATATGCAATCTCTTCTACAATTTCTTCAATTTCCAAGCAAAATGTAAGGAACTCAAGTTGTAATCACTCTATATCTCCCTCTCTCTCTCTCTAGAGTCGGTTGAGACAAGGAAAGGGCTGATCAAATGTTGTATCTAAGTGTAATGTGAAGATCAAAGGGTTGAGATAGTGGGCCACTAGTGTGGCAAAATGGTAAATATGCCAAACTATGTGATTTAGCTTATTTTAATCTAATTTAATCATACTAAATCACTTTTCAATTAAATATATCATAAAATCATATAAATTCCAATGATCTCAAAACATCAATCAATTTCTGGTTCGGCCGCTGATAAGGCCTTCAATTTGCAGTTTAAACATAAAAATATGAACAGATAGTCAAACAGTCAATCAGATAGAAATGCATTTAAACAGATACAGTCAATCAATCAGTTTCGGATTTCAGTCAGTCAGTTCAGTATTTCGATCAATTCAATTACTTATCATAATCAGTTCCAGTTTAATGGTAATCAGTAATCAATCGGTAAACAGTGACGAGGGTTGTTACACTCTCTCACAAAAAACAGCTTTTAATCAGCTTAACCAAAAAGTAACTTTTAATTATCTTCCCAAAATAGCCCATATATATCAAGTTGCACACACAAAAAAGAGATGTAGACGGGAATAGGAGAGAGAGAGAGAGAGAGGTGAATAATACAAAGAGATTGCTATATATCACTTGTATTTCTTTGCAACTTTAAATCATTAAATTACATGGTAATATATTATTAGTTGCCATTGATTATGTAATAATTATCTCTAAACAAATAAACTAATTATAAGTATTCATATTAGAAGTAATATAAAATAGACAAAAAAATCGGCGACTCATAACATTTTTCTACTATAAAATTTATATTAAAAAAATTAGCATAATTAAACATTTAAAATGAAAAATTAAACAATTTTTTTGGAAAAAAAAAAGTGTAAAGGATATAAATTTTAAGAATATAATTGAAAGGATTAAATTATTTTTTTTATTAGGGGTAAAAGTATAATTTCTAAAATTTGAGGGGGGGTTCCAAATAATTTTGCAACTACGATCATTACCAGTTTTACAAAATTTTAGATGTTAGCGCGATTTCGTCAAATTGTTTGGCCAAACTGGAGTTATGGTATCCAAATTGGGGTCCTCATAACCATAATGTAATTCTTTCAACATTGGTAATTAATCTTAACAATCCAATTGGTAATTTTTTATTTGTTTATTCTGTAAAAATGGCAATTCGGTGTATGAGCCTACATCTAAAGTAAGTTATGAGAAAGACAATATGCACACAATCTTATTTTCATTTCTAGAAAGGTTGTCTTCATAACTGAAAGTTGCGCTTCGAGAATGCTAACAGTAAACCGTGCCAAGCCATCTTTTCAATTGAAATATTTATACCCAAAAAAAAATTCAAGTAAAAAGAACAATTCTTAGATTGATACTTATTGATCGAAAGATTACATAAGACCTACACAAACGTGAAAAAGGTGCACTTATGGAGCTCCAAATTACACCACGTTAATTTCTTTTTATACTCATAGAGTACAAGTGTTATAATCCATATAAAAAAAAAAAAAAAAAAAAAAAAAAAAAAAAAAAAAAAAAAAAAAAAACAGAAATTTAATTGGTGTAAATAGAAGCTCTCAGTGCACTTATTTGTTTTCAAACACAAAAACCAAAAGCCAATCTCAAGAAATCAACAAAGGAATCACAAAATAGCTAAGTTATATAGCTTTTTCAACATCTTCATGGCTTGGGAAACCCTGCCTTAATCTTCTTGACAGTATCAATGTCAGTCTTGAATGCCTTTGCAAGTATTTCATCATCAATGTCAGTACCAAACACAGACACTGGCACTGAAACTGTCCCAGCACTTGCACTTCCAAAAGCAGATATCGCCAAGGCTGACTTATTGTGGTTTCGATTATACTGAAAGTGAACAAGCCCTTTTGGGAACACAAACATATCCCCAATTTGGAGCGTTTGGCTATAAAGAACATTTTTAGTGTCGACAAAGCCCACCTCAAGAGTCCCATCAACAAGGAAAAGAAGCTCAGCAGCACGAGGGTGAGTGTGAGGAGGGTTAATGGAACCTGCAGGGTAAAAGAGCACCGCGTAGGACACGCTTTGACCATTTAGAGCAGGGAACTCTGCCATGCTAGCTTTTGCCACCGTGAAGTTTGTGGGGTATTTGTCAAAAACGCCCCTCATTCCAGTGTAGGTGAAGAATTTTCCATCAATATCGCTTACATTTTGAGGGACAATGAAGTCTGAAAGAATATCAGGGTCACCTGCGGATATTGTCTTAAAGGCGGTCAAGACAAAAGCCAGAAGAAGAAATGGAATGAGTCTAGTGAAGTTTTGGGCCATAGTTGATAAGGTGAAAGATTAATTGTTTTGTAAGTAATGTTTGGTTGGTGTAAGCATGCATTTATAGGTGTTTCTTGGTGGGGTAGTGTTGAAATTCACTATGTTTGCATTGTGTTTTCTTCTATCTTGGCTGAGTTGATGAGGCCATTTACAAAATATAGGAGCTGTAAACAGCTAGCTGTCAATTATGGTAGAGTTTATGATTGATCAAGCACATAAAATATGGTTGAGAAAATTTAAAATTAGATCAAGCATATGTAACATGTTTGAGAATGAATATATTAAAACCTTCTTTGGACTTCACAAAGAGGATTTCATTATTTGCACTTTGTCAAATATCCACAATCTTTTTTTCTTTTCTTTTTTTGGTTATTTTTATTCTTCTACCAATTATGAGAATCAAACCATTATAAAACGTAGGAAAAACTTTGGCAAATTACACTTTTATCGCTTAAACTATCACTCAACATCACTTTACTCTCTCAACTAAAAAAATGTTACACTTCGCCACCTTGAGCTATCAATTTGTACCAATGTGAACTTTCCGTTACAGATCCTTTGACAATTAATTTGCAAGAACATCTCAAATATTAGGCAATATTACCTAAAATGACCTTATTATTCTCATTCCCTTTCTTTTCTCTCTCTCATTCCCTCCTTTTACCTACTGACATCTATACTATGGCTGCTATTGTTGTTGTCATCGATAGAAGAAAAGAAGGCCATCTTAGGCTTTGCATAATATATGAGATATCATGTACAAGGTACATGTTAATTTTCTATCTATTTATATAATAGATCATTGTCAAAAGGTTCATATTAATACAAATCGAGATTCAAGATGGTAAAGTGTAATATTTTTTAATTAAGAAAATAAAATAATATTGAATAATAGTTTTTTGAAAAAAAAAGTAAAGTGTAATTAAAACATAAAAATTTTATACTTCATACGACATCATAACTTATGAATTCATTAATTAATAAACAATTTTGACTTGGCCAAGGTGTTGTCTGGCTGCCAGGGACGGACCTATGTGAAGACTGTAAGAGGTTGGGGCCCCTCCGCTTTTGGCTTGACTACTAATGTATTCTTCTTTTCTTTTTTTACTGCTATTTCTTAGGTGATGTGTATTAGCCCCCAACTCTTCTTTATTCTATTTTTTTACTTTAAAGTAATTCATGCGCACTTCTCTTTCTTTGTTCTTTTGTAATTTTATTTATTCTTATATTTTTATTTTTCTCTGTTCTTTTAATTTTAAGTTTTGTTTTTTCTTTTTTCTTTTGGACATGTCTCTTGATTGCAAATTACATGTTAATTTTTTTTTTAGTCACAAATTCAACCATATAATGCCCAATTCATTTTTATATAATTGTGGATAAATTGTGAATCTCTAATATTACTCACATTTTTATTTAAGTTTTGGCCCTCCGGAAGACAAAAGTCTGATTCCGTCCCTGCTGGCTACAAATAATGTTGGATAAAAACAGAATTAATTATTGGATAAAAACATGATGAAATTGTGACCTATACACTTATTATAATACTAGGAAAAAAGTCAATTTTATATAAGCTGGTAAAAGGGTGTCTAAAACAACCAATTCTCTTTAACATATTAGAACAAGAAAATTTATATTCGAATATCTTCAACAATATTCTCATCTTTAAGAATGTTGTCTTTGTCACTGGTAAAATGGATTTGTTGTTAAGACAGTTCCAAAATACAATTCCTAGGGATGCCACTCAAAATGCCTGCACAAATGATACCATTACTGATTTTTTTTTCTTTTCTTTTTTTCTTTTATGATTTACAGTTGAGTAGAACTTAAAAGTGTAAAGTTTTTTTGAATTTTTTTTAAAAAAAAAATCAATAAAAAAGTCACTCAAAAAGCCAATCATAAATACAACTTTAATAGTGTCATATATACCCAAGATTGCCCGTGTAACCTTTCAATATGAGACCAATCGTTACACCCTTTTTTATATCTTGTTTAAAACAAATGACGTACTAGTGTTTCCCATCCAAAATAAGTTTGTTATAGGACTACCTCTCTTTAGTTACTCTAAAAAATGTTCAAAATTTGAAATATATGGATTAGATTCATTTTGGATGTGGCTCATAAACACCAAGTTTAAATGTAGACCATAGATTCAAATTCTGGACATTTTTTCTGAGTACATAGCATTTTCATAGTTTTTAAGGTGGTTGATGATGCTCTATTGCAGCAATCAAGGGAAGACCTTGTAATTCACATTCCTACTTTGGTCTAGAACTAAAATAATGTCTTCAATGGCTACTCACCATTGTTCCTACCTCTGCTGCCTATCCAACTTGAAGACTCTTATTTATGGTGCAGTGCTTCGAGTAGGATTCAATCCCATCCCAGCAATCAAACTCCCCAACTCACCTGCCTCTGAAGCTTGAATGCCTTCTTGAAGAGGCTACTCAAGGAATCGAAAAGTTTGAAGTGGGATGTGAAATGTGATTGGTGATGAATGGTGGTTATGAAATCGATTCAAGATCATCTCACATCTAGCCCTGCTGCTGAGGCAGAAGAGAACAAGAGATGAACTTTGTTTCATTGAAAAATCAAAGCGACTAACAATCGTTTTAGGTGGTGTCTTAAAACTGAGACAAAGCTAGTATAATTCGACTGAGTACTAAATTTTCTACACCTGTAAATGATCAGACTGAATGAGAACTAACACACAACAAATCAGTTCACACCAGACTCATAGAACTTTTGACAGATTTCTAGAAAACCCTATGGATTGTGAAATAGATAGATTCCAGTGTTTTCGATTATTGTTTGTTAGAGGGACCTTTCTGGGGCTGTTCTGTTGATGCAATTACACATTTAGTAATCTACCTTGCAAAAGAACATGCAAAATTGATAGGTGTGTGCACTGCATATAGTTATTGTTCAACTATGAAGTCTACGGTGATGCCTAGATTGTGAGAAATTATTCAATGCTCCTAGAGCAAGTCTAAGTAGTGTTCCAAATGAGGAGCTATTGGTCTAAATCATGGGATCAATCACTTTTGTGTTAAGAGTTTTAGGAGACAAAGTGTAAATTGTCTAAATTGTAAATGGAATAGAGTATTACTCCAGGAGCATTGAATAATTTCTCCCAGATCGCTGCTTGTTGTTCATTGTTTCATGAATAGGTCCCAAAAAGCTAATTATAGGTTCTCTCCATCAGAATAATAGGACCGTTATGCTCATTACTATGCGCCAAAACCAGTAGAAGTAAAACCTTTGGTAGATGGGTAAAACAGATTCAACTGAACAGGGGTGTGAATGAGACAGGGTAACAGCATCAATGGGGTACTCAAGAGAAATCAATTTGGTGATTTGCTTTCCTTTCCAAACACACAAATTTTCATTATTCACAACTACCTGGTTTAACCTTGCCAACTCAAAACTGTTTTTGATGTTACGTGGCTTGAAATTTTCTCATGAAAATCTTAAGAAATTCTCACTTAGAAAATTGGTAAGCCGTCACAATCAAACACCTTAAACAAATCTAAAACCCTGGCTTTATCCACAACAACCTAGAAAGCAAGAGTGCACCTCACCTTTTCCCTAAAATAGCAGTACAAATTTATAGAAATCAAGAAGACACAATCACTGATACTTGTAAACGAGATCATATAAGAAATCAGAACACAATTATATATCATGAGTAAGCTCTAAAAGAAATGCATTTTTGGATTAATGTTGTGCTAAACCTAAATCTCCATGTACTTGACACAAACAGTGTCCTCCACCAACACAATTTCTATACATCATTAACTTACTCGAAAATCAAAACTTTTCTTCTAATATTTACTTGCTAATCTCCTAATAAAGAACGGTACTTCACAGTTTGGCTAGTCAATTCAAGTAATCGTTCAATATACAATTGTGTGCGGACATTTACATGGGATAGTTGAAGTTTTGATACCCCATTGAGCCTCCTTGATCGGGGAAATGAGACGACAAAGGAATTGGATGGATATCTGGAGCGGTGGTGATGTCGTGGATGCTTGACCTTTTCCTATCCTTCTTCACCAAGTTCTGGCGAAGAAAGAATTTTTGAGCGTGGCTAGCCACTTGCGTAGGTGTTCGAGTCACCACCATGTTTCTTGAAATGCTCCTCCAGTCTCCTTTGCCGTAAGTCTGGAGACCAACTAGAAATAACCTGCGACAAGCACGAAAACAAGTCAATTTTCCAAAACTAGAAAATCAACCTATAGATCACTGCTGCTTGAGTAGTAGTATATGATGCGCATAGAGATTTTTTAATGTAATCATACTCGTAGTAAAATATGTGATGTGTATCAAGAACATAAACAATGTTTTAGCATTAAAGTTTTGCTTCATTTGGTTAATTAGAATCCCAAATGTGTATAGAAAGTGTACTGTTTCCAATTGCATAAAACATCAAATCCTTGATCTGAAGATGTGAAACCTATGAAGCACGGGTACGAATACGAGTATTGGTACAATATAGATACGTCGATATAGTAAAATCCAAAAAAAGTAAGATGCAAGTACGGCTTGATACGCTTGTAAAAAAATATTTATTTTCAATTTAGAGTAATGTAAAAATTAGTTAAATGATTTAATTTGTTAAGATCCAACCTATAATTAAATTATAGGTTGAGTATATACTAGGTACGTCGGCGTTTGAGAAAAATTAAGAAGAAAAAATTTGGATACATGTTTCGTGTATCCGTTACATGCAGATGTACCATACAAGTACCATGTGCCAGTAAGTACCCAATACGAGTACAGCATATTTTTCGAAGTAGCCATCCTTCATAGTGTGAAACTCTGTTTCCCCTGTTTGGGGACTGAGAAAATGCACGCTATCAAAATAAATTAATGACATGTTTGGTATTGGTTGTAGGTATGCAGTTTCTGAAACCTGGTTCTAAAACCAGAAGGGACATAAATTTCTCGGGAAAATTCTGAATTCTGTCACATACTTTTTGCCAAGAAAATTATCTGCTCTGTTTTTGTTTTCTTTGTTACAGAGAGAGAGAGAGAGGGGAAAAAAAACCCTTCTAAAATTGAAAACAACACAAATTCTAAGAGAGCCCATCTGAATGCAATCAATATATGTAAACAAAAACACATACTTACATAATACAATATACATATAAAAGAGAGAGAAAAAAAAAAAAAAAAAAAAACAGAATCTTTAAATTTCGTTTTCTTCTACAATTCCCTCGTTTTCTCAGCAACAAAACCAACCTTACTTTTTCTTAAACCCAAAGCCAATCAGCATATTCGTCATCATCCAATTTTGGGTAGTTCTTAATAAAACACAAAATAAAAAATAAAAATAAAAAACCCAATTCAATCAGGAAACTCGTATACATAACTAGAAGCTCTGTTTGGGCCCCAAGAAAACACTCTGTTTGGTAGCCAAGAAAATAATCTAAATAACTCAGAAAATGTACCTGTGTTCTTCTTCTGTCCACGGAGTTCCTTTCTTCCTCTCGACCTCGCCGTGCTTCGTCTTCGCCGCCGACCCAAACGAGATCTGACTCGCCTTCGACTCGGTCTCCCACCCGAGCGACGACTCGTCGGAGTAACTCGGCAACTCGACTCGGCCCGACTCAATCTCGTTCACGTCGTGAACCAGCGCTTCGTAGTGGGCCCTCACCTCCTCCGGCGACTTCCCAGGAATCTGATCGGCGATTTTCTCCCACCTATCAGCCACCTCCTCGGGGAACAAAACTAGTGCGTCTTCGAAAACCTTGTCCTCGTGCCTCGTCCACGTCGACTGAATCGCCGAGGAATTGCAATTCATCGACCACTGATAATCGCTAGGATCGCCAAACATCGTTGAATAGGATGAATCTTTGTTTATTTAATTATTTATTTTTGGGTTCTCTCTAGATTTTCTCCGTCTAAAAAGTTGGGTTTAGTTTAGTGAGGGGGTTTTGGGTACGAGAGAGAGCGAGTGATGAGCTGGATATATAAAGAGGTGGAATAATTATTAGGTGCTCTTGAAATATAATTATGAAACATTTTGATAAGATTAGTTAAAAGTTAATTTTTTAATTTTTTAATTTTTTTAATTAAAAAAGTTAATTTTTTTTATCCAAAAGAACTTAATTTTTTGTCAAACAGGGGTCACGTGCCCCCTGGATTTTGAATTTTTTTTTTTGCAAACATAAAAAAAATTAAATAAAAAATTATAAAAATATTATTAGAGTGAAATGTCAATGATATTTTAAAAATTATGAAAACAATAATGGCTATTTTAATTGAAAATGAAGAGATTATTATAAATAAATCATATTAGTTATGAAAATTTTTGAATGTAACGACGATGTCATTATTAGTGATATGCAAGTATAAGTAATCTCACTATAAAGATATGAAATTTATTATATTGTTAGTTATATTTGACATGTGATGTTTACCATTTATGTGTTTATTTATTATTAGTGGGTGATGTTACATACAGTGATGACGTGGTATTACCATTATATTGAATTTTTAATCAAATTTTGTATCAAAAAATAATTTATCATTATATAATTTATTTTAATGCTTATGTCTATATTTTTTTTGTATTGTCCATAATACACTAGTTACAAATAATATTTTTTTTTTCTTAATGTTTCCCGAAATCAATCGTAAAACATTTACGTGAAATATTTTTATAAAAATTATTATAATTAGTAAGTGCCCCCTCTAAATTAATTTTCTGGCTCTGCCGCTAAATGAGTTGTTTGTTTTTTTCTGGTTTGAAAAAGCATTTTTATTTTGTTTTTGTTATTTTGATTTTTTTACTTTATTTAGTATAAGTCAATTGGAGCACGTTTTTGCTTTTATTGGAAATACAGCACTCCGCCCAAGGGCCAGGCTCTTTTTTTTAGTATTTTTCAAATAAAATGTTTCTTTTTTTTATTATTTTGATTTACCAAACATAGGAACACTTTTTGTTTACCACTTTCCTAAAAAGTCAATTTAATTTACTATTTTTCAAATCTTCAAATAAAATGTTTATGTTTTTTAATTTACCAAACATAGGAACACTTCTGTTTACTACTGTTTTAAAAAGTTAGTTTTAAAATGAAAAATAATGACTTGTTTCTCAGCAAATTTGGAGGGTAATTTATAAAAGGTTAATTACATTTAAATTCTTTCCACTATTATTCATTCATCATTTATGAAAATCCTCTCAACTATACAAATCATGTAAATACACTCTATTTAGAGCCGAACTAAAGGGGATGAAAGTAATATATTTTTATAATTAAGAGTATCAAAATATGTGAATTCATAAATGAGAGAAATAAAATAATATTTGTTAATGATTAATATAGTCTTGGTGTAATTTATAAAATTCAAACTTTTTCCCTGTTGTAAGACAAAATAAAACCTTTAATTTAGTGAAGTTTAATCTATTGAAAAATTAAGGCATGTGGTGAGACATTTTGCTAATTTCTACCTAATTTTAAGCCCCGGTTTGGTTTTCATCTCAGGTTAAAAAAATTACAAAAAGACAAAAAAAAAAAAATCAAAAATCACAAAAGGACAAAAAAATTTTGCTATTCCAAATCCAAAAGGCCAAACAAGAAAATCAAACAACTAAAAAAATCTCAGGGTAAAAAAGTCAAAAAAATCAAAAAATCAACTAAAAAAATCATTACCAAACAACCCCTAAGTGTTAAATTCAATTACTAAAATATTATTTCAATGTAATTCTATTAGATAAAACCTCGCAGCATTTTCATTCTCAAATTGGTTGCCTATTTTTTGGAGTTTTCTTAGGTGTGCAACCCATAAAAGGTGTAAGTGGGTTGCACACCATGTGCCACTTACACAAAAAGTGTAAGTGTAAGGTGTAAGTGTAAGTGTAAGGTGTAAGTGTAAGGTGTAAATGTAAGGTATAAGGTGTAAGTGAGTTGCACACCATGTGCCACTTACACAAAAGGTGTAAGGTGTAAGGTATAAAAGGTGTAAGTATAAGGTGTAAGTATAAAGAATAAGGTGTAAGGTGTAAGTTGCACACCATAACCAAACCCCTGTTTTTTAGTTTGAATTTTTTATAACTCTTTTTTCAAAAAATTATTTTCATTTGAATTTTTTTCCAGATAACGGATACTGTGTATTCGGATCACTTGTCTAAAAAAAATGAACGGTCGAAAAATTAATAGTTCATAAGAAAGTGATCCGAATACATAATATTTGTTATCTGATCGATGTGATTTTTTACAGAAATAATGAACCCAACAAATCTTGAAATATAAATGGTTCAAATTATTCAAAATGAGGCTAAAATAGGCCTAATGGACCGGATTGGACCCTCCAGTCCAGATGGTGGACCGGAGGCAGTGCCTTTTTTTTTTCAATCAAGAAACCATCAATCAATTGTTTTTCATTTTTTTATTTTTTTCCCCCTTTTTTGGTTTAAACCTTCTATTTGGTTTGATTTTTAAATATGTTTTCTAAAATTTTTTGAAAAAAAAACTATTGATTTATTTATTTAAAAAATAAGAAATAAAAATTTTCATTATTTTTATATAATTTTACATTTTTTAACATGAAATATTATTCTATTTTTTTAATCAAATTATTTTTTATTTTTTCAAAAAAATCAAAAATTAATTTTGAAACAGAGATTTTTGTTTATAAAGGTCTGGTGGTGACATATATGAGGCTGTCAGCTTAAAGTCTAAATTCTTTTCGTAGAGTGATTTTAGAGTAATTCTTAATATAGTTAAGATTAGGAATGAACTTAAAATTTTCATGGAGATGAACAAAATATATATACTAATTGTGTGAGTGATTTTTCGATCACAGTGCCTACCTTAGTAATTCAGCTGTAGAACACAGGCAGAATAAATAGCACCTTGCTGTCCTGCACAGAAAGAGAAGGCTCCGGCGGTGGTTCTTCCACCCGGGGGTACTCCGACGATCAAGTCAGTATATCTCTCAAAGATAATCAAGTATTCAACTCACTAGCTTGAGTATATAAAAACATACCTTAGACCCATGGGGGTGCCTCTCTTTTATAATCAAATACAATCCTAGTTCTATTAGAAGCCTGACTTCTATGGACTCCAATTCTGTACTTACTTTAGACTTCTCAATGGATAAAGATAGACTCCCTAAGAGTGTTATCCTTATCCATCCTGAAGTCTTTCTTTATCCTAGGACTCTTGTCCTTTATCTGTTTCCCTCGGATTCCGATGTCTTCGGAGATAACCTCGGCCTTGATGAGATAACCTCGGCATAACCACCCCGACATGTGGCACTTCGGCTGACACGTTGGTGTCACCTTGCCACGTATTGGTACTCAGAAAATATATCTCCACAACTGCCCCCTAGGTTCTATTATCTCGGCATTCTGAGGTGATGGAACCTATGTTGTTCTTTCCTTCCATTACGTCGGCTATAAATCCCTCAGCCGAGATCATGTTCTTCAGGCCGACATGTCTTCTTTCAAGAACAAGAATTCAAAATGAACTCTCCCACGCGCATAAGCTATCATACATCACTTCTCAACCGTTCCACTTACGCGTTTCATCTTCATTGGCTCGTGCCTGTGACGCGCTTGTAAGCTGTCTTTCATTTGTCTGCTGATTAAGGCCAAAATGTACATCATTGAGGCCGTTAATTAGAATCTCTTAACTTCACTTGCTGGTCAAACTGTATATTTTATGTGTGTTGAATGTCAATCAGGTTGTACATCGTCGGAGTATAAAATGGGCAAAAAGAAAAAATTTAGACAGAGTTGACTTTTTCTGGAAAAAGTCAAACTGATGTTTTAAACCTGTTTGGAAGTGAGTAGAAGTATAAAAAGAAAAGGAAAAGGCTTTTCTAGGGTTCTGAATTTGTTTTGACCTAAAGAGAGAGGCTAGGTGTAGACACCCTATTTTTGACCGTCCTCAAGACTTGAACGTCACCGTTTGAACACTCGGTGATTATCCATGTTTGTGTTCGTTTGGCGTTCCCGGAGTTCTCGGCCACGCGCCTTGTCTCAGGATCTCCGAATTCAACCGTTTTGTGTCTGGTTTTGCACCAAACACTTGTGTTTTGCCTTGGAGGGGCAGGGAATGCCTTTTGAGGCATCCCCACACACCACCGGCACTAGCTAGAGGCCACCGGCTGGTTTTTCTTGACACCGGCAATATATATTGCCGGCCGGCACTCTTTGTTGCCGGTCGGCAGTCATTTTTGTCAAAATGACATTTTTGGCCAGCCGACTACTGTTCATCTGCTTTTTCAGATATTTTAGGACAGCTGTTTGGCATTTTATTCCCCTCCATACACGTGTATGGAGGGATGCTCTTCTTGTTAGCTTTCTTGACAAGCTTTACAAGGTTGGTTGTCTATAAGAGAAGCCCTCCTCTCTTGGCATTAGGGTTAGACATTTTAGAGAGGAAAACATTGCTAGAAGCTCTGGTTCTAGGGTTAGAACTCATATACATTCTATCTCTATCTATTTCCCTTTTGAGTGTTCTAGGTGCATTTGTTCATAGTATTGCATACAAACACCTACCATTACACCTTTCCTTGGCTATTGAGGTTTTAAGGGATTATTTTCAGAGTTTTGGGGCTGGTTTAAGCTCAAGGAGGCAGCTGGTCTTCCCTTTGTGAAGAAGGTCAACAAGGGTAAGAAACTAGTCCTTTTTATCCTATTTTTTCATCCTATTTCTACCTATCTTAGAGCTGTTTTTGTGTTTAGTGTATAACATAAAAAAGTTCTGTTTTTAGGCCCTCTTGATTGTTTGTTAAGAGTGTTTTGTGGTTTGGGTGTGTTTGACCACCCTTAGGCCTTGAAAGGCCCCATTTTGTGCTATTTTGTGCAAGTTTCGAGACTTTGGTGTTTGGGCCTCTTCACCACTGAAATCTTGAGGGATTTCAGTGGTGGGGATGGTGCCTTGAAGTCTCTAAAAGGGGAGGGCCACCCCCTCTCCTTGTTGTCCTTGAAATGGACCATTTTTGGCCTCTTGAGGGAGCCTATGTTAGAGTGTGTGTTGATCATGTCTAGGCTGCATTTCATGCTTATTATGCCATAATATAATCATGTTGTGTGTTGGTTTTGGTACACCATGCATGCTTAGCATACCTACCATGTAATGCCTTGTAATTGCCTTAATATGCCATAGGTTGTTAGCCTTTGTTTGAGCATGTTTTAGGCTTAGCCTTGTGAAGGTTTTGTGCTTATTTTGCCATGCTTTAGGTCTGTCCATAGTTGTTTGGATCGATTTTGGCATGCTTAGTATGGTTCCTTTGCATTTGTGGCTTGTCGGGCTTGTATGCCTCAAGTATGTGAATGTGTAGCATGTGTTGATTGCATCATTTTGGTGGTTTGGGACCATCCAACATGTAATTTCAGTCCCTTTGGCATGCTCATATGCTTGCCTTAGTCGCCTCTTTGTTGCTTTGAGAGCATGTGTTGTATGCCCTATGTTTTGACCATTGTGCATGCCTTTGAATTTGAGCCACTTAGATGCCATCTAAGTAATCCTTTGGCCTTGTTTTAACATGCTAAAAATCTATTTTTAGTTGTTTAATGCATGCCATGTTTGTTATGCTAAATGTGCTTCAAAGCTTCATGACTTGCCTCAAGTACTTGGACCATGCTTGCATGCTTATGCTTGTCTCATTTGGGTTGGTTTGGCACCACATTTCGACATGATTTTAAAGCTTTTCATTCCATATCAATTGTCCATGTTTAGCCTCTTTCAAGTGTGTTTGAGAGTTGCTTGTTTAATGCTTGGGTTTGTGCCTTAACACGTGCATGCGTGTGTGTGTGCTTAGCCTTCATTTTTGGGCACTTTGGCTACTGATTTTGGGCCTATTTGGAGTTGCCTAAATCATGTTTAAGTCCCTCTTTTATTTGGTTTGCATGCTTGCCTTGCATGCTTGCTTGTATGTTTGTATAAGTGTCTTGCATTGTCCATATTGCATGCTAGCCAACATGTCTAGGATTGCATTGCATTGTGCATGCTTGGCCTCTTGAAGTGAGTGTGATAGAGGTTAGGCTTCCTTGTGTGATTACATGGTTTGATTGCATTTGAAATTGAAAGTTCACACTTGATTCTTTGGGCCATCATGCATGGAAATGCATGATTGGTGGTCCGAGAATCGAGGCACATCCTCCTTTGAGTCACAAACATGATAAGGAACATGTTTGGTGCATACATAGCTTGAATAGCATTGCCATGCAAGATTCTGTCCTCTGCTGCTGTGAGTTGCAAGTTCTGCAGGAACTCATTGCCGGCCGGCAGTGTTTAGTGCCGACCGGCAGTCAATCAACAGCCGATGGATGAATTTTGTGCCGGTGACCACAATTCACTGCCGGTGGTAATTCTATTCAGCCGGTGGTATTCTCCAGTATCTAGAGAGGCATCCTTGAGACTTTGGCAGTCTTCAGAGGAGTAGAGCAGGGAAAACAGAGGCAGACTATGCATAGCAGTGCGATTCCGAGCAAGTCCCGAGCACGCGCCGCATCTGACCCGCTTCCCGAGGGCTTTACTATTTTAATTAGATTAATTAATTTGTTAGTTTAATTAATTTGTAATATTTAATTAGCTTGCGTAGTTAATTAATTTGTATATTCTTTTGGTCCCTCCGAGCGAGGGCAATTCTGTAATAAGCGTGTGTGAGTGGTGTGCATGTCTTCCAACCCCCACTTCTTTCTTCCCTTTTATTTACCTGCTTATGATGGTAGATTAGGGCACGTTTATTTTAGCATACCTTATGCAATGCATGCATGCATCCATACATTTGTTGACATGCACCGGGCTCGGTACATCATACAAACCACATTGTATTTTCAAATCTAACTTGAATACGTGCACCAAATGATTGCATTTCACATGCCATTTTAGGATTAGCCGAGCGTATCCTAATCACATTCTGCATGCGATGCATTAGTCATTCTAACATGAACTAGGGCATGCATGTTTGCTAACTAGTTTCATTGTTTTGGCTTGGAGTACGATGTAAGTATTTATGCTTTAGCATATCGCATGCATGTGAATGTTAACATGACAACATGATTACCATGTGGCTAAATGCTTATATGAGATAAACTGTTTGAATGCCTGTGGGTGGAGGTTGGATTGCTTGAGTTGGAAAAACTCATTGAAATCCGTGTTTTAGCCTACTTGCGGGTAGCAAATTCCGAAGCGTTTTCCAAAACAAACAGATATGCAATGCTTATTTCCAAATTAGGCAATCTAGTCTGTACTTGTCTGCTGCACGCATAACATAGTAATTCTAGGTTAATAACCGGAATAAGAACACATAATGTTTTCAAAATCGGATATCACGGTTAGTAGAGGCCGGTCTTCGGACTGGGCGAAAGGGGGTGCTCATAGCTGACCTTCCCCGATCGTACCCAAGCTCCCGAGCCAAGACAACTTTGGTGATGATGGACACGTGGCCTTCGGCACCGAGTCAGGATTTCCTAAATTTCCCATTTTAAAAATATTTAGGTGGCGACTCTGTATCTGGCAAAGCAGTCCATGTTTGGCACTTCTTTTCAAAATCTGTTTTTCTCAAAACGATTTGCTAGAGTTGGACTCTTTGGTTCAGATTAAGAACCGCAACAAACAAAAAAGGGGAGTCTGAATTGTAGCAGCCGAGGTCCCACGCGGGCGCTGTTACAGTTTCTGGCGACTCTGCTGGGGATGTTTAGAGAGCTTGACTCGAACTCGTGATATCCTGTTTTAACTACACTTATGTGTTTCTTTGCATTGCATGTACATTGGTGCGCCTAGGATACCATGTTGGCCATCTGCTATTCCTGAGCGGTTTGCTGGAGGCTTGTCTTGTCAAGGCATGACCATAAGGCTGACCGGTTGCGGGCTCTGCCAGTATGGGAACACAAACCCCTATTTTACCGGGACACCCTTTTTGACCATTCGACCTAGTGCATGTTCGGATCCATAGTGACCATTCCAAACTAGGACAGGTTGCTTACCCGATATAGGTTGTTTGAAGCCGCTGTGTGCGTAGTGAAACCCTAGCTCCTGACAAAATAGGACAGGGGAACCCTCCCTCAACATAGGGGTGTATTGGCTCTTATTTATCTGCTATGTGCTTTTAGAGTGTATCTCCGCAGGGAATGCATATATCAGTTTGCAAAGTTCGAGCATCAGGCCCGAGGGCACTAGTATCAGTGTTGTTAAGAATTAGTTATGTCTGCGGGTATCAGTTCAGTTTTGAACAGTGATTCTGGGGAACAGTGATCAATAGTATAGTGTAGTTGTTCGGCTACACCCGTGTTTGATCTGTTTGGGGCTGAAATACTGCTTGTTTTCCGTTTCAGTTCAGAGATTCAGAGGGTCGATCCAGAACAGCTAGTGTCTTCTCCTTGCTGAGGCAGGACTGAGCATGACGCAGAATTCAGAAGAGATCGTGGTCATGACGGCCGCGTTGGATCAAGGAATCACCCTACAAAGTGAGGCTAATATTGATCTGCCGCATCCACCCAAGTCGTCTGCCGCACACCCAGTTTGGACCCCTCAACTATATCAGGCTCGCGAGCCTACTACATTTGAACTAATGTGAATGATAGGTGATCTTCAAAGATCCATGGCGGATCTCGCCTATGGAATGTCTGTTTCGCCACCAGCCGTACCATATGTCGGAGGCTTTATACCCCAGAAGCCCCCACTATTGGGATGAATTATAATTGAACTCAGCTAACCGGAGATGGCCTCCAGCTATGGCAACGACGCATCAACCCAAATTCTAGATCAAGCTGAGGCAAGAGACAAAGGCAAGATGAAGGCAGATGCCGACCCTATCGAACAACTGCTGTGGGCAGTAGGGGCTTTGAAAGCCGGGGGGATGAGCAAGCAACAGATATCTGTAGTTGTGTCAAAAGCTGTGGAGGATGCTTTCCCCACTCCGCCTAAGGGCAGTTCCAGTCAATCAGAGAACCGGGATAGGCCCCGTCATGCCAAAACAGTTCTTCCCGCTCCCAACCTTGCATCCGGAAAAGATCAGAAATCCAAGGCTGCACCCGCCGATCCGTTCGCTAGTGCATCTAGCAAGAGTGCTCAGGCTCCAAAGTACCTGCCCCGAGGGCGCAGGGTCTTCCATGCTCTCTACATGCCATTGTCCAAGGCACTTCAAATCCTTGCCGAGAGGGGACACCTTAAACCCCTAGAGCCTCGCCCTCTCCAGAAGAATCTCCCTGATACTCATGACCCTGCTCAGTACTGTGCGTACCACCAGCAAACAGGCCATGCTACCGACAACTGTTTCCGCCTCCGTCATAAGGTGCAAGATTTGATTGACAACGAGGTTATCCTCCCCCCCACCTCAGCAAAGTCCGTCACCACCCAGTTGTTGGATTTTGAGGACACAAATACTGCGAGTATGTAATCAGAAGGTGAACCGCCTGTGGGCAGTGCCTGGCGCATTTTTGGATGTGGCGTTTGGCATGCATTTTTGAGCATCTGTTAATGTTAATTTTGTAAATTCTGGCTTGGGTGTCAAGTCATTGTTTTGTTTTGTCTTGAGTCTGTCTCTCTGTATTGAGTCAGTCTTTTTTGCTTACAGGGTCTGTCTTATTGTAATGAGTCAGTCCCTCTTGTATAGAATATCAGGTGATTCCGAGGTTGTTGCCTCGAACATCGTTTGGTAATTATCCTTTGTTTTTCCTTTTGAATCTGTCTCGGTTGAAGAGCCAGTCGCAATCAGAGGACCTGAAGGAAACAGCTGTGGCTATCACGTTCCGTATTTGCTGCTATTTAAGTCAGCCATGCCAGAAGATGTGAA